>UCOM01000887.1:0-57334 GCA_900474385.1 Ormyrus pomaceus
ATAAATAACAAAAATTTTGACCTTAGCGATGATGTCAGAAATTCAAAAAATTGTCGGAAACTTCATGAGGTAATATACCGGTATCTTACCTGTCAGAAACTAGGTAACATACCGGGGAGTTAATGACGTACCCACCACTGATCATTACAGATTCCGTTGCGATCAGCAATATCAGCATCGGTTACTATTTTATGTATAAGTACTTGAAAATTATATAGATGGAGACACAATGGCAACTAATCGGTTACGTACAAAGTGGCTGTTTTGTACTTTGATTACTAAAGCCAATAATAAACGAATGAAAAGAAAAAAAAAATTACGTACAAACCCCTGGAAATAGAGTGTAAAAAAGGCAGAATTATAAATTATACTAAATTTTGTGTTTATTTATCCGTAAATTCATTCCCCAATAACACAGGTTGCAATTAGAAAAAAAAAACAAACAAAATTATTTAATTATTTAATAGTGAAACGTTTGCACTTACAAAATGCTCCAGTTAATGTAATATAAATCAATAAGAAAATCTTCAAAAAATTATTAGAATTCTTATTAAAAATTATTGTAGAAACAATCAATTTGAAGAAAAAAAGAACTCAATTCTAATCAATCATCACTAAACTTTCAAGTTTACAAGAAATCCGTTAAAGAAACTAGAAATAACAACGCGTTTAACCAACACACTCTGTAAAGCCTTTTATTTAAATGTTTATATATAATGTACAATATACAATAGAATATACGCGTGTATACATAAAAATGACGCGGCGCCTCTTTTGACACCTCTCACAGTCTCGTGATCTCGGAGCTATTCGCCGAGCGCTGCTTCGAGTCCGAGTGGCTGGACCTGCGGTGCCTGACCTGCTGCTGTCCCTCGCTTCTATAAGTGCCGTCGTTCTGCCGTTTGTGCTTCTCGAGCTGAACGGCGATGAAGCGGGGATTCGGCACGTCGAGGCACTCGCAGCTCAGGGTCGCGTCCAGCTCGGCCGGATACGGCGCCGCTATCAGAAGGCTCTCCGTGGATTTCGTTGGCTGAAAGTGCCGGCTGCTGCTACCGCTGCCGCCGGAGTACACTTGGGTGCTCGAGGTACGTCGCTGCTGCTGCTGCTGCTGCGAGCTCGAGCAGCTCGACGTTGGGGTTTTTGCGCGGCCGTGGTGTGAACCTGGAGAGTTAGGGTGGAGTTATAGTCACTTTTACTTTTCGAGAGAATTTTTAAGAGGCGTCTAAGCATTCTCGGTATTTTTAAAAGATTATACACAAAACCATTTTAAGATTCAAATTTATTATTGTTGATGCTCTTATCTTGCGTGAAGTAAAAATATATTATTTACTAATTATACAAATTATTTATTCGTAAAAAAGTTCTAAATATAAGTTACTTTGTTAAGTTAGCGATAATATGCTAAAGGAGCACGTGCGCTGCACGTGATTATGGTATATTAGAATACTGATCATAAAAATCATGCGACATTTTAAAAAAAGGCTTCGCGAACATAAAATTTTTTTGTCTTTACGACTTATCTTGTAGCGAAACCAGCTTCCGAATGGAAGAACTTTCCGCTACAGATAAATTAATAAACACTCGGTCGCAAAGTGATAATTTATTTGATTATCAATTGATTTATCGTTTTTAAGAAAAGGAAAAAGTTTTAAAATCAATAACACAACTATTAAATAATGCATCCACGAATCAATGCATAACTTAAATATTATAGAATCAATCTTAAAATTTAAGAGTAACTTAAAATTTAAGAAAGACCCCCCTGAAAAACCTACCAGACTTGCCCGGTCGTTCGGCGCTGTGGGTGCTCTTGACAATGTCCAGGTACCCGTACCCGAACCCGTAACCGCCGAACGCCTTGGTCGTGAGGTTGTCCCAGCTCTTGGGCTTGGCGTACTGGAGGCAGGGCGGCGGCCTGTGCTGAACGTTCGGGTCCCAGTAGAGGGTGTCGGTGCTGAGGGACGTCGAGCAGGAGGGCCCGCTCTCGACCGCCGTCGACATCTCGCTGCTCGTGATCGAGTGGAGGCTGTGGCCCGAGGCGCGGGAGCAGTGGTGCTCCCGCGACTGGGTCTGCTGCTGGGCGTCCCTTTGGTCCCGCTGCGAGGTCGTCTGGGTTTGTGCTTGCTGAGCTTGCTGCTGCTGCTGCTGCTGCTGTTGCTGTTGCTGCTGCTGCTGCAAGTGGTGGTGCTAGTCATGGTGGGGTTAGTTGGTTGGATGAATGGCGATGAAGTTTTTTTTTTATACGGACGAGTAAAGGATGAAATATGATTAAAACAATATATAATTTATGATTTGCGCATGAATTAGCAATACTAAAAGCACTGACGTTAAAAAGCACTAATAAGCCAGCCCTACCCATACTTGATGTTGATGCGTCTGGGAGCCCTGCTCGTGCCTCTGCCGGCGCTGCTTCTCCCTGCGCCTCCTGCTGGGCACGCAGTTCGGATCGCAGCAAGGACTGGCCAGGTCGTAGGCGTCCAAGCTGACGACTTCGCCCTGCGCCGATTGGTCATTTCTGTGTCGGCGACTGGCGCTTGATATGCACGCGACGCAGAGGTTCCGCGTGCTGGGGTGCAGGTGCTTTTCGCTCTCTGTCGATTGCTGCTGCTGCTGCTGCTGCGACTGTGGCTGCGGCTGCTGTTGCTGTTGTTGCTGTAAGGAATTAGCATTGTTTTTAATGTAGAGAACTTTTTTAGTGTTTAGTTTTGTCGTAATTTGAGATATGCAGAAAGTGTCGGCACGTGGGCAGACACGTGCAGGTGAACATTAGTTAATGCGCAGGTCTATAGTAAATCATCGGATTTTCCTTTTTTTATACAGCGGGTTGTTTATTGCATGCAGGATTCGGGAAAAATTAATTTGTAACGTAAAAACTCAGGATAAACCAGTTACGATCCAGACCGCGTGCATCTCTTATTTTTGATCAATAAACTTTTTCTACAGAAAGTAATATATTACTAACAAAAATGTTTTCCAGAATCTATTCCTGTACCATCATCACCAAGCACAAACTATACACAATCAATTCTCTCTGTAACTTTCCGTTAAAAAAAAAACAGAAGAAAAAAACGCGCGACCCGAGAGCCCAAAAACTTTTCCTCCTGCGACAAGAAATATCCATTACAGGCATCGCGCATTACCCACCTGGGGCTGGTGATTAGATTTACTGCTGCCGCCGCCGTGGGACGATCGATCCTTGCTCTTCGACGGGGTGCTGCTGTTGCTGAGGCCGTTCGCCTGGTGGTAGCTGTGCCTCGAGGAGGAGGTCGAGGTGACCGTCGCCGACTCCACCGAGACGTTCGACAGGAAGTGATGGTGATCGCTACGGGATCGGGGCGGACCCACCGCCACTAGACAGGCGGAGTTCCGGGGTATCAAAAATGAACGACCGTCGGCGTACTGGATACAAGAATATTGATTTCAGTGGCATTTACAGTGGACCGTCGCGAGTTAATCGCGCTCGTTGCAAAAAAACGAATCTCAGTTTGTTATTTCGATTTGATAATTACAAACGGGTTCTCTTGGATCTTATTGAAATAAATTTCAGGCAGTATACCAAAATAAAAATTAATCGCTCGCTAACCAAAATAAAAACAATTAACATTTTCCATCAAGATATAGAATCATGAATTTTTATTTATAAAAAATATACATCGTCCAAGACAACAATCCACAACGCCGGAACACATCCGCGAAACTATAATATACGCATAATAAAAATCTAGGAGAACAGCCTCCTCCTGAGAATGGAAAATTTAAAAAATGACTCGACACTCACTACGTTGTAAAGTAGCAAATGTTCGGTGGAGGAGGCGGGCCGGCAGCAGGTCTGCGAGCCGGAGGAGCTCAGCGTCGCGGCGGACGAGGCCTCGAGCGCTGAGTCGGCCGCGCCGCCGATTCCCTGGGCGCTCGGGGTGCGCTTGCGCGCCGGCAGCGAGTGGGTCTTCCAGCGACCCATCAGGATCGAGCGCTCACGCTCGCAGAGGCGCTCCAGCTCGTTCAGGCGGGACTGCAGGGCCCGCTGGAGCTCGATGTAGCGCATGTGCAGCTCCACCTGCGGGGAGAGAGGATGGTGTGTTTTTTTTTTTCGACCGTTAATATTGTAGTAGAGAATTGGATTCTGGCGCTGAAAAAAGGGTTCCTCTCCTCGCGAGAAAAATCCTCTCGATGTTTAAGTCAGCGGAATATCTGGATATTCTACTTCTCTCGAATGGATTTCTATTTAGTTGAAAAAACCATAATTTTGTCTGAAAATGAAATCTATTTCTGACAAACAGTACTCCTTTTATCATCATAAATGGAAATTCCGCTGACTTAAATATTGAGAGGATTCTCAACGTTCCTCTCGCGAGAAGAGGAATGTTTTTTCAGCGGGTGCTTGGGTATATTGGGAGCATTGAGTGCGAGTTGTTTGAATGGAAAAAATCAATGACAGAGCGAAGTATAGACTAATGCAGCGGACACGGAGTGTGAACTTGAAGTTTTTTCGGGGTAGGAAAAAGAAGGTTTTTCTGGTGCGGCCGGCATTGTGATATGGATTTGGTAATGATGTTACAAAATGAGCGTTCGAGTTTTTTTTTACTGATTATACTATATAGATTTCTTTGGAGCTCGGAATTTTTTGCAATTTTTCATTGAGTAGTGGAAACTTTACGGTATCGAATGTAGGCGCACTGCTTCCATTCGAAGTATTTTCAATTTTTTACTTCTTTTAATTTACGTTAAAACACATTTTCATAGCTTTCGACACTAACGATTCGACTGTTCATTTTACATTCCTCTTCGATTATAATTTCAGAGGACCGGCAGTTCGTTCAATTAGCCGAAAGCTCCTCAATTGACCCAATTACCCTTCGATTGTAACTGTTAATTTAATCAATACTATTGATTTTCTCGAGCTCCGTTCAAATTCTATTCTATTAATAACTTTCATTGCATTCGACAACTGCGGAAACGGAAAATTTTCGAAATTCCCAATTTCAATTTCTACATATATATGTCGCACCTTTCTGACGCAATCCTCGAAAGACACGACCATCCTCATCCTCGAGTCGCAGTTCTTGATGAAATTGACGAGGGTCTTGTGGTCGGCCCTGTCCATCTCCTGGCCGTTGATCGAGAGGATGACGTCGCCCTCTCGCATTCCCGCTTTGAACGCCGGCCCGTCGTACTCGACGTAGTCCACGTACGTGACCATCTCGATCTCCTGCTCCCTCTTGTAGTGGATGCCATAACTCTGACACAAGAACGAAATCGAGTGGTGATTTCTGATGCTTTACGAATTTGGGCGAAGCAAAGAGGGCCGCGAAATGCATTTACATCAGTATTATGTTTACAAGTTAATGATTCAAAAGCAGCGTGTTAATTGTTAAAATAGTGCTTAATTAGTTGAGCATTGAGGATGTGTTTTCAAGAAATTTAATTGCTGACGGGGTCAATTAAAATCAAGGTATTGAACTATCGGTTTCCAAGCCATTGTCCAAGAGCTTATAAGACCATTTAGCGAGAAAAGCGTTTAAAAGTTGGAAACAGTTCGCTTTGTGCTTTATAAAAGCTCGATACAACAGCTTCGGCAAAGTTTTCTCAGTATACTGATATACAAAATGAATTCTATTAAAACCGAATTGAATTTCGAAACAGTTTTGAGTAAGCAATTCCAGATACATATTTATTAATTAATTGCATCAAAGAAACCCGTGAAATTATTCTCGACAGTTTAAAAACGATGCCACAACGCTCGCGAACCTCGCCGCTCATAAAACTATGTCACGTTATAATTGTTCAAATCAACAAAATTATTCTCCCCGCGAATACCTCTCGCTCTCTCGCGCGAGCACACGCGAGTTCCTCGTTGAAATTCCTCGACACGTGAAACACATACGACGCGCAAGAGTGCCAGCGGAGCCGACAGCTATATATTAGCAAGGACGCGGCGGCGGCCGCGTGCTCGCGCATGAAATGGAGCCGCCGCGCCGCCGCCGCCGCCGGTGCACATGCAGATATATACCTTACCTGTAAGGTGAAGCCGTACGTGCCGTTTTTCTTCTCGACGATTATGGTCCGCCGTCGCCGGTCCTCGTCGGCCCGCGTCGACCTATCCGATTTCGTCCTCTCGAGAACGGCCTGGGGTGCGACCGGGACGAAACAGAGAGAGAGAGAGAGAGACAGAGAAATTACGAGGCTGCTGCGGTTTTTCCGGATGATTTTTCAGCCCCCCACTCTCGGGATAGAGCGCGGGAAACGTGAGACGGTGCCGGCGGTTTGCTTGCTCTCGTGAGGGAGTGACGAAAACTGCGAGGTGGATCGGTTACGCGGACGGAGTTTGGATGAGCGGTGTTGTATACTGGGAACTTCGTGCTGATTTTGATTTAATCGGTGATCTTTGGTTTCGACGCGGTGCTTTGAAACTTGTTTTAAATAGCAGGAGCGAGTTGACTAACAATTATCATAAATTCAAAACGGAAATTTCAAATCTGCATGGTGATAGATAACTGCCCGTCAATCATGGACTATATATCGCGTCCCATTTTTGTCGCGGAAGATTAAAATATTGTCTGCCTATCTTCGCTCAGACAAGCTAATCTTATTAAATTTTTTTTTTTTACTCTTTAGCAACAATTTTCCATCAAACTGAAAAATCATACGAGCACGAACGAAAACAACAAAATCAAATTACCGAACAAATCGCGAAACAGCCGCTAATCTCGTTAGCGAGGCGATCGAGCGACCAGAAAAAGCAGCAAAACTCTGCCGACGAGCAAAAAAATAAACGTCCCGGCATGTATTGTTTGGCCGTCTGGGTAATTAATCCGCGTCGTCATCTGGCGTCGCGTCGGAGGAATCGCGAGCAGGAAATTCAATCCTGCCGCACGTGCCGGTAATTATCTGTTGCCACACGCATGCACACGATTGCGATTTCGCGAGAGAGAGAGCGGCGCTCTTTTTCGATTTATCTTCGCCGTTGTCGCGTTTCGCCTTTGTGCCTTGATGCGTATACAAAGAGGACTGTGGAAGCGGTCGTTGAAATAGGAATGAAAAACAAAAAAAAAAAAAAAAAAAAAGAAAAAAAACGTGTGCGTACATTTTTAGCGGAGAGGATAAAGTCGCCGAAATATCTGAATTTATAGTCTGAGTGCTGGATGCTTTGCTTAATGCAATTCTTTTGATGTCACTTTTTTTCCATTTTTGTGCTTTTGTGATAAAGTTTATTTCCGTATCAAAAGTTCTTTCACCTTTTGAGGCTTTTCTTCTCAAAGTAAAGCAAAATTTAATGGGGGGGAACAATGCTTGGTAATAAAATAAAATGCGTTAATTGCGTCATTTAAATTCAAGCGATTAGATCCTTTGTTGCGGTGAAAAAATGATAAAGGTGCAAATAAAACGTAAAAAGAAACTGAAAATCAAACAAACCTGTACCTTATTGTAAATTCGGTCCTTATACATTTTTCGGAACTAAAAATCATGCAGTATCTGAAAGAAAAATAAACGAATAATCACTAAATCATAAACAACCAAAAACATCCTCCTTCCCTCGCGACAATCGCAGCAAATATATCGTCTATCCATTTAACTCGCCAAAACGCAGCCCCCCGCAGCACTCGAGCGAAAAGCGCTCTCGCATCATCCCCCCGAGAATCCTGGGAGAAAAGTTCCCATTTTCGAGCCTCCGTTCCGCGACGTACACAATCTCCCCCCGAAATCTCGTCGGTCAAAATATCGATCCCCCCCGGAGCAAGTGTTGCGCGTTTCTCCCTCGTCCCTCTCGGAACTTCTCGAGAAAACCGCGGGCGGCTCGACGAAGAAGAAAGAAAAAAAAAGGAAAAAGGCAGTACGGGAGGACAATTGTCTATTTACACGCTCGACGAGGCTGCTCCACTCCTCGTCGTCGCTGAGGTCGATGCCGGCGCTGTTCCTCTGGCTGGCGGTGCCGCTGGAGCCGGGCGGCTGCGCCGGGGGCTCCTCGGCCTCCTGGTGCTGCTGCTGCTGCTGCTGCTGCTGTTGCTGCTGGGGCGAGCCGTTCATGGCTGCCGAGGACACGGCCGCGGCCGCCGACGACACACTGAGCCGGCGCTCGCACGCAGGCGCCGGATTATCGGCCTGCGCACTCTCCGACACGGTGAACGACCCCCCAGCGCCGCTCTCTCGCGCCGGGGTGGCCGATACGTCGCTTTCGCTTTCTGCGCACAACCACCCCGCCACGACGGGAGGAGGACGCGCGGCTGTTGTACTGTTGCGCGCGAAGAGGGCAGCGAGCCTCGAGCGGGGCTGAGGGCTTTTGTATAGGTTTGCGCGCGGATGAGGGGCTCGCTTTTCGAGATTTGTTTTGTTATTCGGGGACGGTTTTGTTTCTCTTCTTTTTGCTGTTGAGAACGCACTTCTCCCCCTTCGTGACGGGTTTTAATTTGCTGTATATCATGCTTGTGGATAAAGCTTACTTATAATTTAGTCTGTGCGTCTTACATTATGACATACGAATATGCATTTTTGAACGATAATTAATAAAAGATTCAGCTTGTATGAAGACAGCGTTGAGAAAAAATATATAATACTTTATTTCGAAACTAATATTTTAATTTTGCATAATACATCAAAAACATACAAATTTTAAAGGATTGAAAAGAATTTTAAAGCCAAGACGTATTATTATTAGATAGATAGATGGACAAATTGCAAGGTGCAAAATTAAATTCACGTCTGATTTAGAATTGACTACAAATATCGACCTTCCCGCGCTTCTTCTTTACTGGCTTCTTTTTCGAAGGAGGATAAGGAGGTGCATCGCACATTGTAAGTCTTGGAACTGGCGGAGGATCTGGTTGGGGAACTGGAATATTCCTAAAAACGAAATTTGTACATTTAAGAATCAATTCGTCCAAAGTGAATATTTTTTAAAGTCGCGAAAAACAAAGGGCATTGTAAAAATGAATGTATTTATTTAAGTACACACCTATTTTAGTGTGAAACAATAAGAAATTAAAGTCTAGTGGGCTAGACACTTAAAATTAACGAAACATTCGTAAAAGGTATTAAATAGTTTTTTAAACGAGTAAAAAAGTCTCTTGGCACGAAGTAGTACTTACTTAAAGGTCATATGAACGTGCTGAATATTTTTCTCGTGCTGCACTTGAACCCAAATATTATTCTGGGTCTTTGGATCTCTGTAATATTCTTCCTCGCAACATGCTTTGCAGGTCTCGATTCGTTCCTTTTCTTTGATTCTCTCGCTCCAACAGCTTTTCCAGTCCTCTTCGGCTTTGGCTTCTCTTTTCTTCCAATACAGCTTTCTGTGTTCCCTAAATTCCTCCGAAGTCATGTCTTCCACTTTTTTCTCTCCGTTTTTCTTTCCATTTTTTTTACCATTTTTTTCTCCATTTTTTTCTCCATTCTTTGAATCGCCCATTTTTTTTTATTTATTTATTTTTTTTTTAATTTTTTTATAAAATATAAAACTGTTAAAATTTTGAATGAGACATTGCCGAAAGAGTTGGATTTAGTTTCTAAATAGGTTAGAAAACTATTTCATAACGTTACAAAACAAAAGCGTACTTGTATTATTTATATATACAACAATGTTTCAAAATTAAAATCCGTTAAACACCTAAAGTTTTTATTTAGCCAAATTCTTAAATCTCGTGATTTTCGCCATTAAAATTAATCAATAAATACGCAAATTTTTCTATAATACTGCAGAAAGCTTTTTATTAAATTTTCGCGCAGTTTGACTGCTCTGACTTGGGGTACAAAAGTGATGCAAATAAACTGTTTAATATATAAAGAACTATAAATTTACCAATTCCAAAGAGGTTTCTATTTTTGTCAATTTAATGAACTGCACCGCATCCAAATTTGTTTTCTTTAACTTCACATCCACACTGTTTTGGTGGCTGTTTCGCCGCTGGCATAGGTTCCACATCGACAGCACACGGAGACTTGTTTGAAGCTGGACAATCTAACAAGAACAGAGTACATCGAATTTAGTTTAGCATCGAATCGCAACTTTATCGCGTTCAATAAAAGCATATATCTTACTTCCGCTCGGATCCTTGACCGGCATGGGGCAGCAGCCCTTCTTCTTCTTCGGCTTCTTCGGCAACGTCACCTGACAGCAGCTCTTCCCCGGATCCTTGCAGTCGTTGGTGTCCTTCTTGCACGAGCAGTTCTGCGTCGGATCGTCGTCGGGCCCGGGATGAGACGGCACCCTCCTGCACTGGAACACGGGACTATTGTCCGTTCCCTTGAACAGGTAGGGCTTCTTGTTGTGCGGATTCTGGAACTGGGTGACGACCTTCTTGCCCAGCCTGGAGACTCGCAGGAAGACGCAGACCTCGCCGACGCACTGGCCGGTGGCCGTCGCGATTTTGAAGTTGTTCTTGAGCGTCTTGCAGGGGTTCTCGCCCGTGTCTAACGGCTGCTGCAGCAGGCAGTTTATCATGTCCTTCGTCTCGATCGAGCAGCTGCCGATCGTCATGACGTCCGGCAGGACCGTCGGCGGCAGCTTCTTGTAGACCCACATGCAGATGGGAAAGGAGCAGACGGGAGAGTCGAGGAGGCGGCTCGGCAGGGCGAACAGGCAGGACTTGCCCTTGCGGAAGATCTGCGGATTCGGGCCCAGGCAGGAGCAGGTGTCGTTCGGGGCATCTTGGGTGATGAAGATCGAAGGCAGGTTCAGAATCTGATATGGCGACAGGACGAACATTTTTATTGGCGATTGCAAAGGGTTGCGTTGTGAAAATGCACTTCTTTTTGTCAAGTGTTTTGGCCGTCGTAATTTTTTGATTAATTTAAAACGAGTACAGAAAAGATAGGGAATGAAAAGAATAGTAATAGATGCATTTAGGAGGACAATAGACCTTGAATTCAATGCAGGTTTTGACTGGGAGTACATCATCGTGCATTGCTTGCACCGACGGTATATTCACTTTGTCGACTAGAAACTCCATCAAAAACAGCTGCTGAGTATTGTTAACCTTTTTCTCCTCGCAGAATGCCATTTTTATTGTGTTTTAAAAAAAATTTTCAAATATCATTGATTTACTGTAACATATTGTTTACAATTTTGAAATCTAACCACTAAAAATTTTGCAAAGCGCCGAATACAGACGTCAAAATCAAATCCAAAAAAATGCTCTAAAGTCGGCTGTTCAGTTTGGACTTTTCTTTTGTTTCGCTGACAACCTCTTTAGTTTCTTTTCGGGTTACCGATCTTTCGGAACCTCCAAAATTCCAGTACTAAAATGTTACCTGTCAAAATTTTCAAGTAGATAAGAAAATAAAAATCCTTTCAGTGTAAAAAAAAAGGGAAAAAAAGTGTAATCCGTAAACGTACACATATAAAGGCTTCAAAATGGGGACTCAAGTGAGAGGAACTTGCATGTTCGAGGATCGGAATCCTTGCCGAAAGCCGTGCAGGGAACAATTTATATTTCTGTTAGAGTTTTATGTCCACTGCATCCGAAGTCCTCGTTTAGCGAAGCTCAACCAAATGTTCTGCGTCCCCACAACAGTCTTTTTCAGATTCCTGGATTTCAGAAGAGTAATTTTCATTTTTTAAGAACAGCCTAATTTTTTCTTTCGCGACAAAAAAAAATTTCGCCTTTCTTATTAAGATTTTCCTATCTCAATAAAAACCTTACTTCAAAATATCTAAAAATACTAAAATTATGAAAAAAGTAAAATTAAAATTAAGAAACATAACCTGCAACCCAATCAACTTTTACAAAACCTCTTTCTCTATCGCTTTCAGGAGGAAGATCTGTGCGTCACTCCGGTCGATCCAATGTTCGAGCCGCAAGCAGGAATAGCGGACGACGTCGAGCCCTTCAATTCCGGCAAATCGGTGCTGTTTGCACTGGGAACAGAATTGGTCTCGGACGTGAATCGCTCTTTCAAGATCGAGCTATGTGTGTGCAAGCGCATGCCGTTGGAGGTCAAACCCGACGTCCTGGTTGGCAGGGCCGTTATCGACATGAGCTTGCACTTCGCCGCTCTCAGGAAGGAGATCATCGACAGCATGAGATACTCAGCCGCTGGATCTGCTGTGGATGTAATGAGGATTTTTTTTTTTTTTTTTTTTCGTAAAAATAATAGTTTCGTTTTTGGTCTTGCACTGTTTTGTCAATTGGAATAACTTAAATTTAATTAAAGTATTCATTTCCTCTGTCTCACTTTTGAAAAAACAAGTCCTGAAATTTTTAAATACAAGTAAAGTTTTCTCGAAATATTGAAATTAATGTAGAATCAGAGCTATAAATTTTTAAGAAATGTCGAATAATAAATTTATAAAACAATCTACACTCTTGACAGCTTTAGAAACAAAATTGATATTTGTATAAAATTACAAGATCTAGTTCAATTAAATGGATAGGTCTAAGAAATAAAGACGCCTAGGGAGATACAACCGCAAATCGCAACGTTATTCGAGAGGTGTAAATCACTTAATCAAGTTGCTACGGCAACATCCTTGAATTTAAAACGGCGAAAGTTGCATATTCCTAACATATTTTTTTATTTGCAAACAGCGTAGCGTATTGCTTAATTGAAAATTGATGACAAAATAATCGACTGCGATAACTAAAGAAATATGTAAACCAACATAAAAACTTTTTTTCGTGCTTACCGAAGACTTATCAATTAAAAAAAAGAAGATATTTTGCGAGCATTTCCACCTCTGACAATTTTGTTCTTGCTCTCCAAACCCCAGTTACCGAGCAAATGCTTCGAAGACTCGATCCCAATGTGCTACGAGGAGGAGAACGAGGGCCTGATCAGCGTCTACTGCCGTCTCTCGGCGTACGGTCAGACGATCGTCACCGAATTCGACACTCCCTGCATCCAGCACGACTCGGTCTCCAGCTTCCTCTTCAAGGCGAACGACGAGAACTGCGAGGACAAGGCCCTCTCCTACAAATGCCGCCGCCTCGATCCGGGCCGCTGCGACCTCTCGGCCATCCTCTCCGAGACGGGCTCCGAGAGGAAGAAGGACTGCACGATGTGCAATCCGCCGAAGGTGGCCTGCGCCCCCTGCGCCGTCGCGATGGGCGCGAAAATCCCCGCCAAGCCCAGGAAGAAGGCCAAGGCCTCGAAATCCGAGCCGCCCTGCAAGAGCAACGCCTCGCCGTCCGCGACGGGCTTTAACTCCGAGGCTCCGCCGGTCGGACCCGGCTGCAAGCCCGACAACAGCGCGATCTGCGCTCAGGACAATTGCGCCGGCTGCGGACCCATTCAGACCAGCAGGGGACCGAAGGAGCCTTGCGGCAAGGCCGTCGTGCTTAAGGTTTTTCCTTGCGTTTTATACTTGTGTTCTTCTCGAGATTGAGAATATACTGTTAGTTTTGAAATGCTAAAGAGCCACGCGGCTAAAGGATATGTTAAAATTCAGAAAGCTAAAATATAGAAATTCCGCACCTTCTTTCACAGTCCGGGGAGGATAAGCCAAAGCAGAAGAATGCCAAAATTATCTGCACCAAATGCGGACGCGCAAGAAGGTGAGGGTTTTACAAAATAACGGACCTCGCTTCTTTTTCATTCGACCTATAATAAGAACCACGTAGCTTCCTCTTTTCGACGCCTCAGAAAAAAAAGATAACAATTTTTTCAAAAACCCTCGCCTTCGGAACATTTGCAAGGCCACGATTCCGTTACAAGCACCAATGCAAGCGAGAAATCGTTGCCCGCAGGTCTCCGGACTGCTAGACATCGACGACCCCTGCAGGAAAGGCGAGGCCCGGGTGACGGTGGCGCCCGAGAGCGAGGCCACCTGTCCGGAGCTCTGCGACCCGGACCACGACATCTTCATCCTGAGGATAGGCAAGAAGGGCCTCGTCGGCGCCGGCGAGAAGTCGGACATACAGCTGGAGATGCGCACGCCGAAGGGTCCGGAGCGAAGGCCCGCGCAGAGGCTGGAGACAAGGGAGGTGCAGACGGACGAGGCCAAGAAGTCCAAGGAGGAGAAGGAGAAGGACAGTAAAAAGGGGGACAAAAAAAATGGCAAGAAGAAGTAAACGGTGAGTCGGTCCGCTCCACGAGCGTTTTCACATTTTGACGTCAGTCGAGCATTTCTTAATACACTGGCATTGGACTTCTTCGTAATATCTGTGCGATAAGCGGAGGAAAAGTCATTAATGCATTTTTTTACGTAGACAATCAATATTTGTTACAAAAGAAACATTGCGTCCCAGCTTAATCTAAGCTTTTTGCTCGGCCGCAATATCGGAAAGTATATACCAGAGCAGCAGAAACACATGTACTCCCGATAATTAATTCACAACAGCGGCAATTATCTCAAAGCTGCAAAAGACCGACGGAGGAAAATTTTCAACCTCTGCCCAGATAAAGCTTCCTACGCTCGTTCTCGAATAAAATAAAACAGCGCGCCGCCGCCGCTTTTCTCCTCCTCCTCCCCGCGCTTGGCAACGCGCGTCTGTGCGGGCCGCAAAATTCGCGATTCCTATCGCAGCGACGGCGAGACGCTCCTCCTTTTTATCAGCGCGGCCGCGCGCGCTCGCTCGCTCGTTCGCCGGCCTATTTATGTATACGCGCACGCGGAAATAATGCGACTGCCGGTGGGCCTAATTGCGGCGAGCTGTAATTTCCGCGCAGACGCGAGGCCTGGCTTTAGCCTCGTTTCCTCGGAAACGGACTATTTTTCATGGCGTGTCGCGCGAGATAATAACCGTGGAAGGATCGCACGCCAAGCGTTGTTTTTTTTTTTTTCTTCTTTCGTTGTTTACTTTGATCGTATTTTATACTTGGAGTAGGAGTTTATTAGACGGCTTGTAAGCTATTGTAAATCGATCCTGGTATTTATTAGGTGCGTCGAATGCACTGAAAGTATATTTTATTACATTGTACTTGTGTGCTTCCAAGATACTGCTGATTGAAATATTAAGAGATTTAACAGATATTCAAGCGAGCCGTAATAAAACTAAGTTTAGAATAATAAAAGGATTACAGTGACAACTTTGATATTGAATACAAACCCTTAAGAAATCACTCTTACTACAAGAAATATCTATTGTTGCACGTAGACTTGTGAGTATAAGAAGCTTTGGATCTGAAGAATAACTCCTCCCGAGAGCGAATCTTAAAGCAAATTGAAAATGTATTCATTCTATTTTCGCGAAGTTATCGTCCATTATAAATTCTCCGTTCTGAACACAAAGAAAACGTCTGTTAAGAATTTCGCAGCATAAACACTCCAAAGCTTCCCTCCTCTAAAACTCCAGCCAATTATGGAATCAGCGGATTAATTCAATGATACTCCGAAAATAAATACTGATAAATCGAACGATTAACGCTCAAAATCAAGTTAATTAAGTGTCTTTATAATCGACGGCGGCTCGATCAGCTCGGCGATTACGATTTCAAACTCATCGATCAACATCATAATTTTAGACTCCTCATAGATAAGCGCGGTAAACAAGCTAGAATTTTCGGCCGCAGAGCAAAAGCAACTACCTCCCCCCAACGGGAGTCAACGCTCTCGAAACAAAGTCGAACGTCAACGTCTAAGTGAGAAGTCCCGTCCGTCCGATAACCCGACGAAATCGGAATTGTTCTCACGGGAATTATTTTCCAATGAGGAGTCGAATTCTAATCGAAGGGGCCACCGAGAGAGAGAGAGAGAGAGAGAGTGGCACTCTGCGTTTAAATTATTAATTCTCGGCCACTTGAAGCAATCTAGAACGCGCGACAACTTTTTTATGAGCGCTTGAGAATCGTCTCGCTGACTTAGAGAGTCCAATAAAGATGCGCGATTGGAAGTTGGGGAATAGACGGGTCAGCGGGTTTCTGGTACTGCGCCGTTTTGGGAGATTAGACTTCGCTTTTGTTGTGAAAGGAATCTTCCCGTTGATTTTGCAGAAGCGGACGTTCGCTTTATTTCGGTCGCGCGTTTGCACTGATTTAGAGAAGTAACGATGCGATGGAATTTGGTTTGAAATTTTTGTCTCTCGAGCTGTCCCTTTCTACAAGTGTTTTTTTAGAAAAAGCTTTTTTTACGCATAATTTTATTCTTTTCTTAAACCACCTTTTCCGCCAAGCCTTTATTTCTGTCAAAAAGCACCAACTGTAGCTCCTCCTACGCCAAAAAAAAAATAATTCTAAAACTCTTTTCGCTATAGTACGAATCTCGTCTTCGTTTCGGCGAACGGCGCATTCGCAGAAGAAGTCGAAACGCTCTCTCGTCGTGACTACATTAGCATGTCGGGCCTTTTACGGGGGGGACGATTATCGTTTCAGCGACGCGCCGTAAAGATACGCGACAGATCTTCACGTGCGGCTCTTGGCCAGACGTGGAAGCGCGGCACGTGCGTTTTACGTGTGTATAGATGTAATGGTTACTCGCTTCGAAAGAACTGAGCTAATTTTCGCGAGGCCGCTTTTCGGAGATCGCCGATGGAAAATCGAGGAGACTCTTAGCGGGAAGTCGGCGGACGCTCCGCGGAATATTTTTAAACGCGTATTATAATTACTCTGGCAAAAGAGGCGGTTATTTTTATTTCGTGCGTGGCTTTTTGAAGGACGCGAAAATAGATTTTTACAAAAAGAGATAAGGTTAGCTTAGAGCACATTTTGAAAATTTGTTTTCGGCTTCAAGTTTTAATCGATATACATCGTTGCCTGGTCTAAAAGGAAAAGCTTTTTTGGAATTTAAAATCTTAAAATGTTTATCTGATAAAAAGCCGGTTGAAGAAATTATTTTTAAAGCTCGGACCTCACATTTTAACAATACCCATTCTCAAGTTCAAATAGCAAAAAGATTCCATCCCCAATGTCACAATCCCCACCCGAGAAAAATACTGCCTTTCGAAAAAGTTCGAAAACCAGGAAAAGCATTGTGCAAGTATACACGCGCGGACATATTGAGAAACTTAAACGTTACTTCTTACGCTCGAGCATCGTTTCTTTTTTTTTTTTTTTTTTGCAAAGCATTGTTATGTCTTCGCTTATCAAACGGAACTAATAATACGGCTCCGCGCAGTCTTTGGCATAACAAGCGGCTTATCTGCTTAGAGCCGAGAGATATGATAAGTGAAGCTTTCGGGGATCGATAAGTCGAGCGCTGTTTTTTTTTTTTTTGGAAGCCGACGCATACTTTTAGCCTGTCGAACAGAGGAAAAGCGGGTCAATGCTGGCGGCTGAAGCCGTCTCGGGCCTGTACATTCGGGTTCACAATTTTGAATTATCGAAAGTCATTAGAGCGATTACTTATCCGCAATGAATGAAGCCGATTTGATAATGGCTCAGTTGTGACTGATAGAGTAAAGGAAGTTATAAATTCTTTATAAATTATAGATTAAAGTCATAATGGATTCTCTGCTTTGCAGATTTTGGTAATATTCATTCAGTATTTATGAATAAAATTTAATGGATTCTACGACAGATTTTGCTGCAATGTTTCTTTGACATAATGAAGTTTTCAATGCATCAAGATTGAAGCATCAAGTTTAAAGTACGAACAAAAGATCGACGGCACTAAATTAACCCGATCAAAGTTCGTATTTTCTCGATGAATTTTTCCTCGTTATCACACGAGATACTATTTCTGCTCTTTGTGTAACATTGTCTCTCGAGTTAATATGCTTAATAATGCTTACTGGAGATGTGATTTATAACCCGTTACAAAGCAAAACTGTCAGTTTTAACAATTTCCTCTTACCTTTTTCCGGCAAAAAATTTGTCCGCCTTAATCGCTTCTCTTTTAATCGTGATTCAGTGGCTAATATTATCGAATCTGTTTACATCCCATAAATACAAGTGCAAACTTCTTCGCCTTTTCCTCATCGGGTTTCGTTAATTCTATATATCAAAAGATTCTGCTCGTAAATTCGGCCGAACCTTCCTCGTCTAACTCATTGAATTATCTCAGAGAAATTTTCGTCATCTTCGTACCTTCGAGGAACTCTTCCAGCCACTTCAAAGCTAAAAATAGTCCAATGTAAAAAGGCTGAATCGAGGCGACAGTTTTAGACCATGACTGAGAAATGCGAATGGAGCAAAAAGAAAATCCTCGATCGGTCTATTTTCGGCACTCTGTACACACCGCCGAAAACCTCAATACCTCATCGAGCGCAGTACTTGACTTTCCAATCCGCCCTGATCGGCTCTTATCTGTACGGCATCCAGCAATATAAGCGTGCTCGAAAGCGTTATTAACTATTATCGATTGCTCGTTTTAACGATTTTCTACTTCAATTACCATTTTCTACTTCGCGGGAAATTAAATTCCGACGTAAACGCGTTAATTGCACTCGAGTGTAAAAAATTTAGAGTCGATATTACTTTTTATAGCGCAAGATGGTGAATTATAAAAAAAATGCCAGTCCGCTTCGCCCTCCCTTCGCAAAGTTGCTGAAATTGCGACCCAAAATTGCTACTGACTCATCTTCTTCCGAATTCGTCGTTTCATTTGCGAAGCGTAAAAGAAAGGAGCTTGCCTTCCATCCAGCACGTGAATGGTCGCTCATTAGCTGCGCCGCGGGCTCTGTTACGTATTATCCTCGCTCGGTGTCCTGCGCATCGTCGAGGTCGTTGACCTTCAATAAGTACGCACGTATACATCTACGCGCGAGTATGTAGGAAACAGGTATTGTTTACGTAAGGCGCCGCGACGACTTCATTGCGAGCTCGTATATAAGCACTCGGAAAAGAAGACACCGGCTAAAATTATTGCTCTTTGAGTTGCATCGACTCGGTTTTGATGGTTTACTTCGGATTTAGTTTATTAGACGATTTAGACGTGGAAAAACTATTGGTTTAAATTGCGTTGCAGATGCAATAATTATTTTTAGTTGTGTGTTTGTAATTTACGTGGTAGTAGAAATCAATTGCTATATTTACTTAAAAGCAAAGATTACTTTTATTCTATTACCTAAAAGTTTTTAATCTGAAAATGTCTGAGTACATTGTAAAATGTTCGATCGTTAACGATAAATGCATTTATTTTTAATGAGAGATAAATTTTTTCCTTTCACGTGACGATTTAAAACCGTTGCTTTCTTATCATTGTTTTGCAATGACTTTGACGACATAGATAAGCTTTTAACCAAAAACCATATGCAAGATAAGATGAACCATTATACGAATGTACATACTTTCAACATCGATTTCCGTTCATAGACAATGACGACTAGAACCAACTCTTATGAAAATCCATATGTTATACTAAAAATAAACACTTAATTCTTATATCAGCATAAACCTTATCTTTAAACAATATTACAAGCAATCGTGCTACGAATTATTATTTAACAAAATTCAATTTCTCGATTCAATTTCCAACTCCAACCACCTCGCCCAATCGTCCAAAACCCGCGACAGCCCGCGGCGGCTCTCCAAAACAATGCGCGTCGCCGCGCCAATCTAAAAACGCGCGCGTCGCGCGTCACGTTGCATAACACCTGGCGCGAGCGCGCGGAGGTTCGCGGGGGCTGCTGCGCGCGCGCCGAAAACGACGGGCCTTCCCGCGCCAGGTGCGCGCGCGCGGACGCGGCCATCGTGCGACGCAAGTACACGCGCGTCTGTTTGCGCTTTTCGCAGCGATTTTTCCGCGGCGCGATAAGCGCCGCGGCCTGACGTCACGATGAGCTAAGCGGAGTGTGTGACGTCGCTGCGCGGCCCCGATTATACGAGCCGGCTTTTCTGCGGGAGTCCTATTTTCAGGATGAGGATCGAGGAGGGGATATTGGACTTTGGGGGGCGAGTTGGGCGAGAGAAAGGTTTCGCTTTGGCGAAGGATTGAGTTTGGAGATTTTGGTATTGGTTTTTTTGAGCAGACGTGTTTTAAAAAAAGGAACCGGGTTGCTGGAAGTTTGGCTGCTAAAAATGTGATGCAATCGAACACCTTGAATTTTAAATTGCATTAATTTTTACGGACATTTGTACAAGACATTTGTACATTAAAATAATAAAATTAATTAGTACTTATTGATCGTTCCGAAACGTGAAAAAATAATACATTTGTCATTTTTGAACGCTTATCAATTATTGGCTTACTTAATTACGCAAATGCAAAATTACTTCCAGCAGAGCAAGCTTCGAGCAAACTCCGCGAAATTACAAATGCAATTGCCATTTACGTAATAGTATATCGATCCTTGAAATTGACCCATTTCACCGGAATCAGTTCAGTAGGGCAGCGGGCCGTTCCCCTCTACAGCCTCTCAACTGCGCTTACGATTTTAAAAAAGGCCTCTTCACCATTCCGCGCAACGCATCCTCCGAGAATTCCATCGCTAAACTATATCTCGTGTCTCTTCCCCCGTGCAACAGTAGCCGTTCACCGTAAGCCGAGCTCCCTCCCCTTAGCAACAAACCGCGTCTATCCTCCCGGGCCATTATATTATTCGCGCGAAAAGGAAGAGGCGCCTCCGGCGGACGGTAAAAAGAGCAGGCCGAAAAGGGCTGACCCTCTCACCCACGTGCTCTGCCCACTCACACTGCTGGCGGCTCGGCGAACCAATGCCGGCGCGAAGAAAGCCAAAGCGTATCGGGCTCCGCTTGGCGCACGAACACACGCGAGAGAGAGAGATATACTCCGTCGACGGGCGCTCGGGAGTAGGGGCGAGAGAGAGGTTGCCTTTAGCTTATAGGCAGGCGCCGCTCGGCGGGCCGGTGCTCCCGCCAGTCAGCTCTCTCTCTTCCTCGGTTGCGGGTGAGTCTCTCGCGTGAGCGCCGCGCTGCTGCTGCTGCTGCTGCTGCTGCTGCTAAAGGCTGTGCTGCTAAGGCTGCCGGCCAGAAAGACGACGGCCCCCGAGGACGACCAAGACCCGGACGCGAGGCGAACATGAGATAGCACCCGCGGCGGCAGCACTTGCGATATACTACAACTTTGACCGTAATCGCATCCCCCTTCTTCCCCCCCGGTCAAGTCGGGAGGAGGCACTGTGGCAGCGTATCGAGAGAGAAGGAGAGAGGTGAGTCCGTGCCCTAAAATAGAGCGAGCGCGAAACCCCCTGCGTGTGCCGCTCTCGGCCTGACACTCTATACACAAGCCGCGCGCGCAGGCGCGATCGATCGCGCGCCGCGCAGGGAATGCAGCCTAAATCGGGACGCGCAGGCCGTTCTCCTCTCGTATTTTTAAACGCGCCCTGGGCTCTGGAGGCCTTCCTTCCTCGTGCGTATCTTCCGTCGCCTAAGAAACTCGGAACTGGCCGTGGCTGGACGCGCGGCGCAGCGCACCGCATCGCGCCGCGGGGCGGCCAGTCACCCACGTGTTTCTGCGCTGCACAATGTGCGCGCGCTGTGACGTCGCCGCGCCGCGCGAGGCGCATCCGCTCTCTGGAGAGAGAGAGAACCCCCCCGTTGCGTGCGGCGCGAAGGCGAGCGGAACGGGTTTCTGGGAAAAGGAGAGTCGAAAATTGGTAATCGCCGGGTTCGGGCTTCCGGCCGTTGGAGCGAGAAGGCGAGCTGCGCTGCCGCGCGTACACCTTCGCTGGGCGTACTCGTTCGATCGGCGTTCGGGAAAACGAATTAGCGGATTCGGCGAAAAGCGGTTGGGTTCGGCGCGCTTTTTTTCTTTTTAGAATGAAAAATGGTAGAGAAAAGGTAGTTTTCGCTGAGTTGCATCGAGGGGACAAGTTATTTTTCGTCCGCTTGTTTTTGCGGTTTTAAAAACTTTTTGATAGTTCGATAAACAAACCAATATTAGATAACACGGCTCCGTCTCAATGTTTAATGATTCAATAAGGAAACAAAAAATTTTTATCAAATTCTTATGCTCGTTTCCTTTTTAAAAATGACTTAACCCAATTATAATGGATAACTTTCTGCATTGCAAAAAAAACGCAACCCACTTTCCATCAATCCCCTATTCCTCCAGCTCAAAACCCTAATCCCTCGACGCCGAACCCAAATTCTCCCCTAACGGCTCCAATCTGCCGACGCGCAAAACCTCTCCCCTTCCGTTCGCCGCAAAAAAAAAAAAGAAAAAAAAAACTGCGCTCTCACCTGGCGAGCCCCTTTCTCTCTCGGGAGAGTAACCCTGAGCGCGCTCGATAAGCCGCGGCACAGTTCGAAACGGGAGCGGCGCGCACGAAAAACTGCACACGTGTTTCGTCAGGCCGCGGCGCGCGACCACGTGGTCGAGAGCCGAGCGGCGTGGGTGGCGGCGTGACGCGTCGCCGCCGCCGCCGACGACGACGACGACGCTGCTCGCATGATGTAACCCGGCGTCGGTATTTCGCGCGGGGGATCGATAGGGCGGCCACCCTCGGTTTTTGTCGGTTAGACGCTCGGAGGCTCCGAGGCTAAAGCAGCGGCGGGATGAACTTTCTACGGGTGCCGAGGGTAGATCTTGGGGATTTTGGGTGCTGATCGGCGCACGTGGTAGTTCGTTTTTTTTAGTGGCTGAAGGCTGTGTTCTCGGTTTTGTGGTAGGTTAATTAACCGATATATTTTTTATGACATCGAGGAGAGTTAGTTACTTATTATTGAAATAAGTTGTAAATAAAAGTTCGCTTCAAGAGGCGTGCACAAAATTCCAAGTTGCATTCAAAAATAGAATATTCCTACAACAGTAGTATACAACAGTAGTTTTTACAGTCCGATACAAGTGTACGTCAAACCTCGACTGAGCGGCGATATAGTTTATCGTTTCTTTTTTTTTTTTTTTTTTAATAACGCGCGACCGTTGATAGCGGAACATAATTTAGTACAGCACGCATGAAGCCGGCCCACGTGCTAAGGTTATTACGGAGGCTCTCGCGATTTCGCCATCGACGCCTTCGTGACGCGTTGCGATTCAAACGTTTGCAGAGAAAAATCTCGCCCGCGCGATTGCACGTCCACCTTTTTCGATCGAGGCAAATTGGCGGTTGGGGAGAAAAATCGATGATGGAGAATGGTGACTGTTTTTTTTCGTTGGTTTCAGTTGTCCGTGAAATAATCGCGAGAATTGTGCGAAATTGCGGCGTCGCGTTTCGATAACTTTGTATCTAAAAAAAGCAGGTCGTTCAAAGTAGAGCAATATACTGCTTGTACTTATTGCTTTTTAATAAGATAGATAATAATTGAACGGCACTGGCCGAAACGCGCCTCGCTGCATAATTCGAGGAAATCTTGAACGAGTATTTTTAAAACAAGATATTTATTCTACGATAAGAAAAAATATTTGCAATGATAATATTGGAATGAACTTTGTCAATACGGGGCTTATATAAATCGAGTTTTGTTGCTTGTATAAGGAGAAAAAATTATTGTAAAAATAATGGATAAGCGCTTAAAGGATAAATCGATAATTTTATATTGCAGGCTAAATTCTACGTTTTACAAAATTTCTTTCGTTTTGCAGGCTATAATTATTGAAAAAAAAATCTTTACAATGTGGTTGCTGAATTGACTTTCAGTTAGAACTTGTTCCTAAAGTACTGTTTAAAACGAGTTTTTCAACCTTTTGAATCGCTTTTATAATTTAAAAAAAAAAATAAAAGTAATTTGTATTTAAATTTAAGAGTTTCTCGGTTGGATAGTTGAACAGCAATTTCCGATCCTTTGGATTGAGGCTTTTTTGCTTTATGAAACGTGTACTTTGCAACTGAAAAAAGACAATCAGTCTTTTAATGGCTTCTAATAGTTAGAATTTTTCTCTCAATTGGAAGAAATAGTAAATCAGTGTTGCAAAACTTGTAATTTCATTTTGCATCGCCAGTCGATTTACATGCTATAAATTTGCACCTTACTGCATTTTACATTTTATATCGTGTTATTAGCTAGTCGATAAATTTTACGACGCATTCGCTGTCATACTTATGGTACTGCAACGTGATTCACTGTACGTTCAAACATCATAATCCAAAGATATTTTAATAATTTAGCATTCGAAATTAGCATCCAAACGAGTCCTCGTCATTAAACAAATATTAACGCACATTAAATCGATTCTTCGATAATTCGAAAAAATTCCAAACCTCGTACGATCAATATCGAAAATTCTGAAAAAACCTTTCGACCCGAAACGCCGTTTCCGCGAGCAAACTCAAATAAATCTCGCGAACCTCGCCGAAATCTTCCGTCTTCTGCTTTGCCCGCCAAAACTTTCCTGCGCGATCCCGCGCGTGCAAACAGCCGCGAGAGAGCGAGTCCCGCGTTTTACTGTCCGCGCGCCGCTATATATACGGCCCGCATACATTCCTCGAAGAGGAGAAGTTCCGCCAGGTGATAATGAGTCCTTGCGCCGCGATTCGCGCTCGGATATTCGTTGATTTCTATCTTCGCGCAGTGTTTGCAAACTTTTTTGCGTTCTGCAGAGCGACGGTTTTGAAATTTTTTTATGAATTATTTTTTACGCTAACGGATCTGAATTTTGAGTTTGAATTTCAACGTGCTGTTAATAAAATGCCCTATTATAAACTTTTTTCGATCGATTCCAGCTAGTTTGTTTCAAAGTAATTTACGAGAAAAACGTGCAGTTCTTGACCTACTTGATCCGCGTCGATTATTAACGTCTCATTAATTATTTGCAAGGAGGTGTACACATACATTCATCGATTGTCAGTCACTACCGACTTCTGCAGCCCCTTATCAGCCTCGAAACTTTTTACGACCGAAAAGATAAACTCCGCGAGTCATTAAAGCGTCGAAAAGCGCGATAATCCTAAAAAAAAAAGTCGCAACGATTTCGTTTATCCTCTTCCTACCCACCCAATATCCGAGGCGGCCACTGCGTGCGCGCGCAAAGCACTCCATCAATTAACGTTTGCGTAATGATAATACGAAGCGCGCGCGCGCGACTTATCGAGCCGCGCACCACTTGCCAATTCGATTTTTGCGCGCAGCGCCGCGTTTTGCCCCCGAGAAATTAGACGACCGAGGCTATTTTTATATACATATATCGTTCGGTGCCGATTTTTGCTCGGCGGCAAGACCGCTTTTGCAGCCCGTGACTCGGGTACCGAGGAGATCAGCGCCGCGAGCTCGTAAATATTTATTAGCCGCCTAACGGGATATAAACACGCCCGGCGACACTTTTTAGACCGGGGGAATTTGGCAGAACCGCTTATCTTGGCCCGACTCGGTGCCAGATGTTCAATGCCAGGAAGACACACCCCCGAATGAGCCTTTTTTCTTCGAGCGAATGCAGGAAATGCATCAATGGCGGGGGAGCGATAAAGAGGGGAAAGTTTTTTAACGACACGATCGCTGGATTAGTAAATTTCTAAGGAATTTTAATAGAATATCTCGCAAGTTCAACATTTTTCTTGATATTGCAAATGAAAAAAGCGGTTGTTGTTCAAAATAATTGTGTTACTCAAAGATCAAGGAATGTCTCAATAGATAAGCAACGTCATTCCGAATGTGATAAGCGAGATCTGAAAAAGTGGATTCTTTACAAAGCTGCGCGAGTAAATAGATTTGAAATGCCGCTGTCGATAAATACGAGCTACTGGATGGCAGCAATATTATTGTGGCTCGTCTTTCCAAATAGTAGGAAATTGAGCAATTGTAACGAAAATGTTTACAGGCGACTTTATTATACGAACTGGCCAATTTATATCGAAAAGCAATTATGTTTATCAGCTGGTCTTATTAAGTAAATAAGATACTTCAATGAATGTTTACTGCGTTGGGAAATTAAGACTTCGGCATTGGTACATAAAAGTGTTTAATATAGAACAAGCATTTCTTTTTCCGTCAATTTAATTTTATCAACAAATATACCAAGATAATTCAATTATCCGTAAAATATTGATATTACAAAATTAAATTATAAAATACATTGTTTATGCGTATAAATAAATAATCCAGTCAATTAACTTTGGCATTACTCCTCACAAACTATCCCGCGAATTTAATATTTTAACCGAACAATTTCTCAAACGAAAATCCCTCAAAGCCCGTCAATCCTCCCAGTGAAAGCAATCCCACCGATATAGAAAAACCTGCCCGACGCACGTATATATCCCCGTCCCACGTATCGATGACAAGCTCGCTTCTCCATTTATAGCCATCGCTCCGAGAGCGCATTATCATCCGGCAGGCGGAGAAGAAAGAAGCTATACGCCTCGACGTCAGAATGAGCCGGCAAAAGCCGGCGGCTCCTCCGAAAAGCCGAGGCCCGCTTTGGAATCCTCGCAAAAATGCCTCGCGCGCGCAAAAATCGACGCCGAAGCAAGCCAAGTCTGTGTAATCGAAAGCTCGGCCGTCGCAGCGCGATTCGCCGTTATATAGATAGTATGCCCCGAGCAGAAACACCGTCTATTCTTTCGTTCTAGCGCCGCTAGAAAAGGAGAGAGCCTCATTATGCAGGCTCGCGGATTTTGCAACGTGAAAGAGAGAGAGAGAGAGAGAGAGAGAGAGGAAAAAAAAGACGTTGAACTCGAAGCGAGTAAAGACGAATTTGAATCGAGAGGAGACGCTTTATGCAATGTTGATAATTTAATCTGCCTCCTGATGACTGCAATTGAAACGATCGCCGAGAGTTGTTTGTGGAATTCGCTTGGGAGGTTTGCCGCGGTAATCGGGAGACGTGAAAATTGATGTAATTTTTGCAAATTGCCGATAATTGAGGAGTATTCTCGCGCTTATAGGTGCCGCGGCTTAACTAAGCAGTTCGTGGCGGTACTGAAAATTGACTGTTATTTAAATTAATATAAATGTATCCTATTAAAGTTACAAGCAGTTACCTAGAATAACGATTTATTACAAATTACAAGTAATTCATCAAATTGTTAAGTAATTGAAAATTTTATAAGCAATTACACGAGGTTACATTGCAGTTTTAAAACTGCTTTCAAAGGCTCGATACGCACATAACTGACAAATCACAAGCGGACAAAGCGTTTTGGGAAACGGAATTAAGATACGATTTTGAATAATGAATGTAAACAATTGTCTACAGGAGCAGCAGACGCCTGTCGAAACGGGTGATCTGCCCGTTAAGTTTAGACGGTTTATTTTTGAAAACGCGTATTTTTAGCACGCGGGTGACCGATGTCTGGCCTAAAAAAAAAGCCAGTCTATTTAAACAGTCGCTTCGAACTATATAGACTTTTTTTTCGGTGCGTCCTTCCATTATTCTTGAATAATGTTTCAAAAATTAGTATTCCCAACTATTACAATAATTCTTAGACAATATATTCGTTGTAGGATAAAGATAATTGTACTGAGCGGTAACGTCGTAAATCAGGCGGACAAATGAATTAGTAATGAGAGCTTTCAGCGCCGCTATTAAAAAAGAAAAAAACGAAAGATCAAATATTACGTAAAGGTTTTGCAAATATTTGCGAAAACTTGCGCGCTGTTTAAACAAATATATATCTCATTGGGAGCTTTTGACGTTTTCCTGCGGCGCAAAAATATTTGCCTATGATTATCTGCTCGAACTACTCCACTTAAAAGTTGCGCTACAATGTTAACTGAACTTTGAACACTTTATTCGAGTGCGACTGATAGTCTAATTATTCATTTTTTTATCTGTTGACCGTTGCTTAATTATGTTGCTCTATTACCGCAGTCAAAACTAAAGCGCGTAAATTATTTTTGTTTTCGAATAAATATTTAGAAATTAAAGCCTTCCAAACAAATTAAGCTTAGTTGCTCCTCGTACGTATTGACAAATTAATGTATAAACTACTGTTTTTCTTTGCTTCGAATTCTGGCAAGTGCTTAAATTATGATCGGATATTTTTAGAGTGCCTAATATTAAACACCTGCATTTTCGTTAATGTCATTCTGAACTCGAGTGCAGTTCCGTTTTCGTTTAAAATTCAACGTTCCAAAGATAATTGCATATGTCAAAACTACGCGCGATAAATCCTTCCGAAATCGATGAAAATTTCCACGGTTCTTCGTGAATTTGAAAAACAATTTATCTGTCGTGCCTTATTACACATGTTTACAAAAAAAAACTCGTCTAATCAACAGCCGCAACCAGCCGCACGCAATGCGGCGTTATCCAACGTCGATAAAATCGTCAGCCTCGAACTTGCGTGCACTCGAACGCAGCTCGTAAACATTGGCAAGCGTATATCGGCAGCTCGAATTTTGGCCGAAGCAAAGGTCGGCATTCCTTGGCACTCCACCTCCTCCCCCCGAGAGCAAGTACGCTAACCCAGCGCATTGGAAAAATGTGCGATTACATCCTCTAAAAGCGCGAAACGGCGAGGCTTCGCTCGGGAATAGTGCGCTCTTTTTTTCTTTTTTCCCCCCCGCTCGACGTGCACTTTTGATAAGCGACGCGGCTCCCTCTCGCCGCGCGCTGCCAAAAGTAATTCGAGCGACGCGTAATTTAATATGCGAGCCGCGAGGACGGAGGAGAGCTTGGAATGTGCGCACTTAGTGCAAGTATTTCGTCAGGCGGCGGCTCTTTCTTGAATTTCCGCTTTTAGCCGCGTCGCCGCCGCAGCAGCACGTTTTTTTTTCCAGTCGCGGAGGAACTGACGCTGACGCAAAAAAGGGGGATCGATCAGTCTCCTCTTTGGTAATCGCCGCCTGGAATCAATCGAGAAACGGGTGTCGAAGACGAGTCGATCGGGAAATTTATCGGCGAGTTTCGACCGAATCGTAAATATATATATATATTTGCGTCGACGCGTGCAAGTCAATCGGCGCGATTGCGCGAGGAGGCGCAAAGCATTTTTTTTGAGTAAATATTTAAAGCGCTCTCGAGACCCTGACATTCGCTCTCGCAGTTCGCTCGAGTCGCAGACGCCGAAGGAATAATTTAGTCTTCGAGTGAATAGAGAGAGATTAGAATCGAAACCGGTAGACGGAGGAAGTCTCCGTTTGCATGATGTAAAAACGCAGTCGAGGAGAGAAACGAAAAATGTTGCCTTGTCACCTTGATTTTCCGTAGCTTGTATAGGTTATCGGCTGGTTCTTTACCTCTTTTTAACAGTATCGAAGTAACGCCTCTATCGCCTTTTACGTTGACAATTAGTCATTAATAACAGCGATAAGTCAGTGTTTCCCCCCTTATTGTTCGCAATACTTTGAGGTCGAACGACGAAAGTTAATTTATTGTAAATTATTAAGAGAGCCACTCTTGCGCGGTATAAAGTGCTGTTTTACACCGCGACTAAAAATGGCACAAATAACGAACGCATTGAGCGCGAAAATAATTTTAACCGTCATTTTTAAGCGCGGTGCATCGCCTCGCCTCGGAGTAAGGTATTGAATATTTATATATCGCTTTGTCCAATGGTACACACATATATATATATATGTGATATTATAATAGCGCGCACCAATTTAAAACTTACGTACGGCTTTCTAGCTTATAACTTATTCAGGCGCCTTCGAAGAAAGTTCTTTTATAAAGATCCATAAGATAATCGACCCAGACGCACCTCTGCATAATGGCCCCCCCCGGGAATTCTTCCGCGTCTCGTTTCTTTCGAATCGTTCAATTATTCTAATCGCCCTCAATTATTCCCGGTGAATTCATTGAAAAATTAAACTCAACGAGGAGGGCCCTCTCTTTGTGTAAACGCGCGGCTTTTAAAAACATTACAATAACCGGCTAAATTGCCGTAGCGAGAAAACATTAGCTAAATACTTTTCCGCCTTTGAAAAACTGACGCCATAAAAAGCTTCTCCGAAGAGGAGCTGCGGGTTACGGATTTTTTTTTTTTTCGAAACGCTCTTCACGCTCCTGCGTCCGTTGCCTAATCGCTCCGCAGGATCTCGTGCTCCAGTTGGCGCGCGCTTTGGATTTAGAAAATGCGCGCGCGCAGGCCGAGGAAGAGCTCGAAAATATCCCCGCGCATTTATATACACGAGCCGGCGAGTTAGACGCGGCCGGCTCTGAACTCGCGGCGATATGAGCCGTGGCTCTCGGATGGATCCGCAATTAAGTCTGTTAATAGAAGACTTAGGCGGCGAAACATTGTCGCGGGTGCGCTGATTTTGGTAGAGAGGGGGGGGGCTAAAATTAAACCGGATCGAATTCCGAGGCATTTCAATTTGGAGCTCAACTTTTTAGACGCCTTCGAGCTGCAGCGAGGTCGTAATTTTACGACGAAGCCTTTATCGTATTTATTTCAGCCGCCGTATATACCGGCAAACTTATGCATAAACTAGTTTATAAATTGCAGTCCAAACAAAGCATGAAAGTCTACACCGTAGCTGACGAAACGTCCGAAATGATCGCGCGGGGAGAGGAGGGGCGCGGCTAACGCGCGGTGGGATCATCACTTTTTTGAAATGAGATACACGTCTGCTATGCGTGAGACCGGCGCGTTATCTTTAATACCTCGCGAATTCCTCGTCGCCGTCAGCGCCGTTTATTGAAATATGAACAGAGTTCTTTTTGTTGAGCGGGTAATACAGTTGATGGTTTGGCTGCAATTGCTTTCCCACGCTTACGAGTCGTTTCCGGGACCCGAGGACTCTCGAATTTATACTTTAAATTTTTAAAAAAGAGCCCTTTTGAAGTTAAATTTTGGTAAACGCTCGTTTATGAATTCGAAATGATCAAAGGTCATTGCGTCCAGATGTATTTTCTGCGTTACGAAATGGCGCGACACACATTTATTTACGGCCTTTTCTTATAAGCTCACCAAAAACTCCCGCAAAGTGAGTCATTGATAAATTCCTCTACTTCCCTACTGCCCGGTACTTTACGCCTCGCATCTTTGATTATATTAAATGTTATACAGGCGTAAAAACGAGTGCATCTTTAATTACAGCTTAAATACTTGTGGGAAAATTCGAGCGGCCTCAAGGTCTCGTGTACATCGTCAATTTACCGACTGAATCCTAAACCAATCCCCGCGACCAGCCCTCGTCGATCCCAAACAATGCCCGAAAAGAACGGCCCGAAAATTAGCATTCCCGTTCAATACCAAAGAATCACCGCGCTCTCCATAAACGTCGGAGCCCGGCGAGAAGAGGAAGAAGTTCAAGGCCTCTCGGGTCGCGGCTGCCGTAAATCCGCGAAACCGGTTCCAGCGCTAAAATCAATAAGCCCCCGGCCGTCGCTCGTAAAAGTATACATACACATACGTACGTCGCGCGAAAAGCGAGTCTCGCTGCGAAGCCGAGAGCGCGCGCCGATTGATAAAGCGCGCGAAGGTCGCGTGGCGCGCGGGTAACCCCGGAAGCTCCCGAGAGCCGTTTATCGGGCGCGGGATCGCAGACGGCGGCGACGCCCGGTTATTAACGGCGCCGCGGCGATTCCGGCGCCGGGCTAAGAAACTTTCGTCGGAGTTGGAAGGGGAGACGCGGCGGATTTGGTGTACAGTTTCTGCATCTGGATGTTCGGGATCTCTTATTTTTAATTTAACGCGACGTATTTTTCGATTGCGTTTTAGTCGACGAGTTGTTTTATTGGACTGGTTTTGGGATACTTGTTGCGAGTAAGTAATTCTTCTGGCGGATAAAGAAAGAAGCGACGGTCTGACGTAAAACTTTTACGAGAACTATTATCGTATAAATGCTCCATTCATTTCCTCCAGGTTGTTCAAACACTGTTATCCACCGGTCTACCGCGAAAGTCCGCTGCGCGGTTATCTTCGATTGCAGGAAGAAGGCTTCCCGTGAGGAAGTAAAGACACGGCTAAAATAGAGTTTCGATATTACGTTCAAAACTTCCAATGCGAAACTATCCTTTTCTCCGTACAAAGAACGACGCCATCGACGCATTTTCACCCCCAAGAGAATCTCGCTCGCTTCGTTAAAAGTTCCGCGAACAAGTAGCTCAAGGAAATCGCGGCAAGAGTCCGGACGAAAATGGTCTTATCGATCTGCCGGCGCTTCGGACAGGTATACGACGCGAAGACTCGCGCCGCTAAGCTGCTATATCGAGAGTAACATATCGCGGCCTTTGCATCTGGGTCGGGTTTATCGCGCGACGCGCATCTCGCTTTCTGTTAGTTCGCAAGCCGCTCGGGCGCTCGAGCTTGATCGGAATGTTTTTTTTTGTTCTGGTTTATCGAAACGGACGGGACGGGGTGGGAGGAAGCGGTCGTTTCAAGGAAAGTTTTGTTAATCGCTTAGGGGAACGTAAATTGTCCGTAAAATGTTAGGATTTAATAAAATAGTGTAAAATAGAGGAGTTGTATTAATGATATTTTCTGTTTTTCTGTTGCAGGGAGTTTTAAACATTGAAAGTATATTAAAACATAAATAAAAATGGTAAGTACCTAATTAAAAACGGCTTCGCTACATTATTCCATCGAGAACTGAGATTAATCCAATTGAATTTTTTCGTTTAATAGGTACAAGAAGATAATCATAAAGCACCAACTGAGTTGGATACTTTCCTTCCGCAGGACGGATCCAATCTAAAAGAAGGCGTTCTCACTGCCAAGTAAGTTTTTTGCTCATAAACTTACGTCATGTTCGATGCAAATAAGTAAATTTTGGTCTTAACGAGAAATCTCCGGAGTTCGAAGCGGATTTGCATAAACAGAGTAATAAATTTTATCCTTCTCGGACGAGTGGATACTTTTGTTTATTCAAAGTAAATGATATTCGATTGGAATATCGGTATAATGTTTGTATTACTTAAAATCCAATTTCGGACAGTAAATATATATTTTTAACCTGAACGAGAATTATAAACCCAATGTGAAAATCAAACGAGACGCCGGAATAAAAGGCGGTCGTTCATCAAATAAATTCGACGTGCCCTCTTAAACATCAAACAGCTTTCGTTCCGATAACTACGCAAGCAGTCGGCTTTGTATCAAACATTTTTTTGAGCGGTATTACACAAATTCGTCCGAGATACGACACATCCGGCTTTGAAGCTTATCGAACCAGAAAAAAATCATTGTCCTCCTCGTTCGGATCTTTAGTTTCGCTGTTTCTTTAGCCGGCATTTCTAACCACCGGCTAACCCTCGATTTGTCAACGGCGGTCGTTTAACCGATATAATTAATTAAGCATTCGATGAAGGTGTATTGAAAAAATCTGACTATTGTTCGAATCTGTAAAATTATGCAAAGAATTTTGACCTGCATTCATTATTTTGCTGAAAAAACTCTATTGCATACAAAAGCCGTTGAATATTCATTTTATTTTGCAGTGCATATATTGCATTATATGTAATGATTCTTACAGCCAGGCACAGAAATACTGTAATAATTGAATTATAACTTTAACGTAAGACAAAATCATTATTCACTTCACACCTCCAGCTTCCGCGATCTACTTCAAACGGAACTGCTGCATAATTGCACCAAGTCGTACCTCCAAGCCGTCGTTAAGCCTCCAAAAAAACCAAAATCCCACCATCCAAACCCCAATCCCCGCGAGTTCACGCCAATTTCCTCTTCCTCCTCGGATTTCCTCAGCGTCCGCTTTTCGAAAACAGCCGAGCTCCGCAATCGCCGGCCGAGAATATTTGATCCGGCTCGACGACAATAACAATTATTGCCCCGTTCGCGAAATCCGATCGTCGAGCGCTCGCTTATTTAGCCGAAAATCGCGCGGGTCTTGCGAAAAAGCAGGCGGCGGCGGTCGCTCCGGTGGGAAGGAGGATTTAAAGGAGTGCAGCGACCTCCGGCTCGCTTATTAATTAAACGGTTTCCCGTCCCCGCCGACTGGCCGCCGCTTCTCTGGCTCCTCGCGAGCCTTTTCTTTTCTCGCCTCGCGAGCCAGCCAGACAGATTTCCTTGGCAGCGCGCGGCAGAGCCGCCGCGGAGATAATGCGCGAGTTCCGCGGGTGACGGACGATCGGCAGTGGAAGTGCGCGGGTTGAACTTTTTTTTTATTTTTTTGTTCGGACCGATCGACGGACGGGATGGCGTCGAGCATCAGGAGGCATTATGCTGAGTAAATGGCTTTGTTTTTTCACGGGATTTTGGGAGAGTTGACGGGACGGAGGTGTCGAATGTACAGTGGAGAATCGAGTTTTGCTCTCTTGGTTTTATCAGCGATAATTTTTGCATTATGCAACCGATAAGATTGAAAGCTCGTTGAGGCCAATCAGTGTGCTTTATGCATTTTTGATTTTTTTCAATTACGATAAGTTTCACGACCTTTGCGTTCACAGGTACAAAGTACAAGTTGCCTCGCGCGATGTCGAAACCGCCCTCCAGCAAGATGGAAAGAGCTTCGATCCCTTCACGGAGCGCAAAGTTCCCAATCCAACGACGTGAGTACATATAATATTTCAACTTTCTCTCGTCGCTTGTCAATCGCGCGAAAATTTATACGCAAGTCTTATCGATTTAACCTCTCTTGTAATCTGTTGCGTTTCATAAATAAAGCTTAATTATGCAACGATAATGAATAACCCGATGAGGATTTGTTTTACTTTTCTGAGAAAGTATAAGTTGTGTGATTTGCGAGAGAAATGTTTTTGCGAATGGAAAGGTTTTGTAATACAAATGCAAAATATGCTATACTAAAGTAATATTTGGCTATATGAAACGTATTTTTTTCTCGATCGGAAGCTTTAAGTTTATTTAATTATTTATTCATTTTTTTTAAATTAAATTAATGCAGATAGGTATGCGATGCTGTTTGAAAAAGTAAGGAATAAACTAAAGTGCGCTTTTTTGCCGAAGAATGAAGTGGCACACATTTTGGTCTGCGAATGTAAATACAACAAATAATCAATAATAAAATATCGTCAATTAAAAACAAACATCGCTTATTAATTAGTGTCAAAGTCAAAAGCATTTGTCGTTCATTATTCTCATTAAGATAATGCCTCAATGTAATTCTCCTCCAATGAAATTCAATGATATAAAATAACTGAATAAAGGCGCTTGTTAAAGCGAAAATTGAGCTCACATTTGTATGCATTAATAATTTCAAACTTTCCTGCTAGACAATCGTTTCATTTTAATATCTGTCTCTCTTATAAGGATTTAAATGCACTTACGCGAAAATCGTTCGAAAATGAAGGATCGAAGATTGCGTTTAATTATCCATTAACTTTGTTTCTTTTTTTCTGTTTGCAGAGATTGTGATACGTTAACCCACCTTCTGAAAGCCTCTCTAGGAACTGGAATTTTAGCAATGCCCGTCGCCTTCCGAAGTGCCGGATTAGTAGTAGGAATTTTTGCGACGATACTCGTAGCTTTTGTTTGCACGCACTGCGCGTACATTCTTGTAAGTATTGGCATAGGATCTTATAGTGATTATAATAATATTATTGTTGACATACTTTTATGGAACTGCATCCGTTGAGTTTTCTTATCTGATTAAAATTATAAAAGGTTTATTTTAATTTTAAATAAAAGATCAATAAACATTCATACTTTACGGCGAAAGTCTGACGAAATGTCTAAATTATTGTAAAGAAATATTTTGTATTGTCAATTCTTATCGAGTGGAAAATAGCACTCTCTAAAATTAAGACAGTAAAAGAGGACAAAAGCTCTTTGTACGACACTTGAATAAAATCACTTGCCATGCTAAAAAAAATGAACCTCCACTCAAAGAAACGACGCAAACACAATTGAACAAAGGGCTGATATAATTGGAAGGACTAATTGAATTTCATTCCACAGGTTAAATGCGCCCACGTTCTTTATCACAAAACGCGGAGAACGGAAATGAGCTTCGCGGACGTTGCCGAGACCGCCTTCGCAAGTGGACCTAAGTGGGCTCGACCCTTTGCTGGGCCGTCTAGGTAAGCTCGAGTATTTTTTTTTTTATTCATTCTTATGTAATTGAAGCAGCGACAAAGGCGTGCATTGCTTTCTTTTTGCGAGGAAATAATAAGAATAAAAATGAAGAAAAGCTCGTGTAACAGTTTTTTTTTTTATTGCCGACTAGCCAACCAAAGCATGAGAATATTTATACTCGACTGTTAATCAATAAAGCACGTATCAACAAAATTATTAGTTAATCACGGTCAAGTAACGTTAGATGACATTGACGGACGTAGTATATTTGTTTTCAGCGACGTTATAATTTTTTTACGACGAGGATAACTGTTTGTTTTCTATGGAATATTTTATTTAAATAAAGTCAGTATTTAATAAATCAAAAAGAGAACTGTAAAGCAATAATTTTTATTATACTATTGGAATTGCTGCATTGAACAAATAGAGGAATGTTTTATGCACCAAACCGGATAAGTACAGACAGTACCAGATAAAACGCATTACTTTCAAATGACTTGTTGGCCGGTTCTATCCAATTCTGCACCGGATTCTTGAACAAGTTAATTAGTACAACTTAAAAAAAAAACAGCATGGTCACGAATTTTAATGAAAAACTTTCAACGAAATCACTTATATTTGCAGGTACTTGATCCAGATAAGTTTGTTCATAACGTACTACGGTACCTGCAGTGTATACGCAGTAATCGTGGCCGCGAATCTGCGGCAGATAATCGATCACTACATCGGCTATCACGTAGACGAGCGGCTGGTGATCTCGATGCTGCTGGTACCGATGATCCTGCTGAGCTGGATACCGGACCTCAAGTACTTGGCACCGGTCTCGATGGTCGCCAACATATTCATGGGCACCGGACTCGGCATCACCTTCTATTATCTGGTTAAGGATATAAAAGGCATCGAGGGCATACCCTTCATGGCCGACATTTCCGAGTTCCCCAACTTCTTCAGTATCACCATCTTCGCTATGGAGGCTATTGGTGAGAATATTTTCCGTTGGCAACTTTTTGCGATCGTTTGATTCGGGTGTGGATGGAGATAAATGTGATTCTAGTTTTAAGCTTTTTTTTCTTTTTTTACGTGAAATTTTTAATTTTAAGAATGTTTTACTAAATTTCTACGTCGTTTCTTTCAGGCGTGGTGATGCCGCTGGAAAACAATATGAAAACGCCGCAGCATTTTGTCGGAATTTGCGGAGTACTCAACAAGGGAATGTCAGGTGTTACTCTGATTTACATTCTTCTTGGCTTTTTAGGATATGTTAGATATGGTGATGACACTTGCGACAGTATTACGTTAAATTTACCCATAGCTGAGATGTATGTATAAAATTACATTCTTTAAAGAGAATAGTAAGAATCTAATTGCATTACTAAAACGCAATTTGTTTATTTTCAGTGCTGCACAAATAGTGAAACTTTTTATTGCTCTAGCCGTTTACTGCACTTTTGGCTTGCAGTTTTATGTGTGCCTTGATATTGCCTGGACAGGCATTAAGGATCGCTTCCAAAAGAAGCCTCTTCTTGCCAATTATATTTTAAGAACAGTTCTTGTTTCTGGTGCAGGTAAACATTCATTTTTTATAATTTAAAAATTTTACTCAAATGTTTAAAAAAGTAATTAATCTAAATACACTTTCTTTTGCAGTTTTACTAGCGGTAGCTGTACCTACAATTGGTCCATTCATTGGATTGATTGGTGCATTTTGTTTTTCAATTTTGGGTCTTCTCGTTCCTGTGTTCATCGAGACTGTTACGTACTGGGACATTGGATTTGGAAGATTTAATTGGGTTGCAATGAAAAATATTATTATTTGCATTATTGGTCTTTTGGCCTTAGTATTTGGCTCTCGCAGTGCCGTTGCAGATATTATAAAATTGTACAGTGAAGTTCAAGGAGAAAAAAAATGCGTATAGCTGCTAAATTTTAATCGTCTTTTTATATACATGTATATTAAAAAGCTATTTTTTGTAAATAAGTTTTAAAATTCTCTAGTTTAAAAAAATAAAGTTTTTTTTGATACAATAACAATAATCCATTTATGTATTACTTATTTTAACCTACTTAATTCCCTTTATTTTTAAGTTTGAAAAAATGAAAATCTTGATTTAATTTAAGTCATTTTATTAAAAATTTTAAGAATTATATAAAATATTCTTAATTTTATTATTACATTAACTAACAAATACATGATCTATTGAATACATTTAAAAATTATATTTTTTGTACATATTCACAAATGAGTCAATTTTTGTTGACATTACTGAATTCACATAATTTTGAATTATAGTTAAGTTTATTTCTCCAAGGGTGCGTAATTCAAAAGTTTCTCAATTAAATCTACGTGTCCAAGAAGCATTCTTCTGCAGCAGTATCTCTTAAGCCCAAGAGAATCGAGCGCATCACTGAAATACAATTAAATCTATTTAAGTTTTATGTAATTATACTAACACTATGGCTAAAAAATGCATAAGTACATTTTACTGGATTTTATTAGTACTTTTTTATTAATGATTTGAAAAATTTTTTCATTTAAAGTTCAATTTAATAAGCATAAATCTACATAAATCTTTATAAACATTTCTGCAACAATACTGTTACAAATATAGAAAAAAAATTATGTAGTAATATTGTTTTAGAGAAAACTTAAGTTCCAATTTAAATAATAATTCATAAAAAAATTATTTTATTTTCAAACTATAAAAACATGCCGAATGAATAGGTTATCTTACCCCTCGGTGTACTCAGCTTGCAGTAGGCCTAAATAAGCCTCCCACTTGTTGCCAATAACTTTGCCACAAGTAAAACAACGTACAGGAATAATCATTATTAATTTTTTAAAAATTAATATCGAGTAAAATCAATATGTTATTGAAACTTTCTGAACTTCAGTCTTGATCTTGACGTTAACGTCTTACCGAATGTTCCAGCAATGACTGAATACACTTAAGAGAAGACGCAAATAGCTAGTAGAAGTAAGCAAGCAGTATGCATATCTATGATATTAATGCCTCTAGCGGCAGAAAATAGAAAATTTTTTAAATCGTATATTGTATTTATAATATTGTATTGTTTGTAAATTATTGTATAGTATTGAGATACTCGGTAAGAATAATTATAATTGCGATGGTAACAAGTTTCAATGATTGGAAGGATTGCGTCTTGTGTGGGAACTGGATGTGTAATCAAATAATGATCCATACTCATTCTAGGACGCCATTTCAATATTTCGATCATGCGTCGCTCTGTCGCGGCGATGTCACGTGACCACGTCGCCGCGTCGGCCGTCGATTTTGAACTTTGAAGTTAAATTTTTCTACGTCAGGCGACGGGCAGTTTAAAATTATTACTGTTTATTTGCGATCATTTTAAAAAAATGTTTGAAACAGTGATATTACCTAAAGGGGTCAATATTTTAACGCACTTATAATATTTATTTATTTATTTTATTAATCAAACGGGAAAAATGCTCACAATTAAAAAAAAACAAAGTTTTTCGAGAACAAAAATATAGAAGGCACAACATCTGGCACACAATCTGCTCAAATAAAATTTTTACAATTTGAATTATAAAACAAAAGATGTAAAAATTGTTATAAGAATAATTTTAACTTATCAATTGTTATTATAATTATTTTTTTAGACTTATATTTGTAGTATTTGTGAAGAGCAATGCAGCTTTGAAGAAATTTTGAAACATTGCTGTTGTAAAGGTTTTCCCTCAACAGTTTTTGATAGCAAGGGCATCAGATTTTATCCAAGTAAGCGTACCCTTTTAATATGTATAATGCAACCTATATACTTGATTAATCATATATAATGTTTTTTTTTTATACAAATGGAGGTAAATCATGTTTAAGTGATTTAGAGGTTCAAGATGAAATATTTGAAAGAGGCATTGTCAATGAAGAAGATCTGTCTAGCAATTCTCAACAAACAAATAAATTTGTATGGTCAGACAAACTAACTGAACAACTGATTGCTGAAGTTCATTCAAGAGAATTCCATTGTGGAATTTTAAAATACTAATGAAGCAACGTAATAAATGTAAGGAAAGTTTATGGCAAGAAGTGGAAGCATCACTTTGTGAAAAAGTTACTTTAGATGAGATAAAAACGAAGTTTAAACATTTGACTGATACGTTTTGGAGACACAGAAATCAAGAAAGAATAAATTTAAAAAACACTGGTGCTGTAACAAGTAGAACTTCGAAGTGGAAGTTTTATGATCACATGTCTTTCTTACACAAAATGGAATGTAAGCAACAAAATACTGAAGATAACTACAGTTCTGATGATTCTCAGCTTAAAAATGATAGAGTAGAATTTGATAAAGAGGAAAACAATGATGAATCAGCAAGCTGTGTTTCTAAAATTAATAGAAAGAAAAGAAAACATGAAGATGCTTTATCAAAAATAGCTGCATCTGTTTGTAAGCCTTCTCAACTTATTGTTTTGCCTCTCCAGCCACAGTCAACCCAGTCACCATTGTCAACCCCTCCGGATGAAATAAAGTCTTTTGCTTTGCTTGTAGAAAATAGGCTTCGACAAATGGATGATGACAGAAGAAGTGATTCTATTAAGAAAATATTTACTATTCTATATCATTGATAATTAGTCTGTGTTGGTAAATCTTAATAAAGTGTTATAAATAGAAAATAGTAAATTATGAAAACTTTTTATTCTGCTTTTGGCTTTTTTTTATGAATTTTAATGAAACAAAATTTCACCATTAAATTATTATTTTCTATTTACAACACCCAATAAAGACTTGCATGTTTAATATGTTTTATAATAATAAATGTTATATGTAATTTGTTGATTTCTGTAAAAATAAAATTTAAAAATTAACTAATGTTTCTTTATTTACAAACAAAATTTCAATTACTACATGAATAAATGTTTACACAACGTTACATTGCCAGTCTGAAGCTCCTGGTCCATTACAATATTTACAAAATTCTTCTCTAATCCGCATGGCTTCACGCTAATGCATAAATTTTTTTTTTTTTTTTTTAAGAGAAAACCTATATAGGCCGTCAGGGGGGTCGGCTTCCCGATGTGTGGCACCCTTCGGCAAAGAAGAGGCCGGCATACCCACTAAAACCTCCCTAACATAACTAATATCCCCTTGATGAATGCCCGCCAACTGCGCCTCGGATTAAAAACTGGAGACCTGAGTCAGCGAGAGTCCATCGGAGAGACCTCCTCTCCTTGGCTCAAAAGCCAGACCCGGCAACCGCTGTAAGGTACCACTTCGGGGAGGGGACCAAGGTATTTGCCATTAGGGGATAGAAATTAAAAAATTAAAATATTACTCATCTTTAAGAAAAGTCCGCTACTCCGCTTTCTTTCGCTTCAGGATTCCCTCGGCGAATTACAGTCATACAACTGGAATAATATAGTACATAAAGGATAGGATTTCGCTAACTGAAAATATAATTGGTGGCGTGTAGCTAAACGATACTGTCAAAGAATGTAGAAATATCTAAGAGCATGTTAATTAAGTTTAAGTCTCATTATTTATATTAACATTAATTTGTTTTTTAATTTAATTTTTTTTCTAGGTATAAATATTTTTTATTTACATCTCTAAAATATTTGGTTTACTTAATAATTATTAACACATTACAAATGTTTAGAAAATTTTTTATTTATTTACAAGAAGTACAAAACTACATTATTTTATAAAAATATTAAAATATAATTTATGCACATTTTGTTATCAAAAATACTAATCGAATAACGATAGGTGTATTTGTACATATCAATCACTTTAAATATAATTACACGAAAAAGGTATTCACCATTCTCAACGTGAACCAGATTTTGATCTTGATCTCGATCTGGATTTCGATCCCTTTCTGGATCCAGCATTAGATCGTGACCGAGACCTTGAACGAGAACTATCCCTAGATACGGAACCGCTCCTGACGGATCCCGATTTTGACCTGGACCTAGACTTTGATCTCGATCTTGATCTCGATGGAGAACGAGATCTCGATTCCTCTGAATCTGAATTGATGCGGCGTTTACCAGATCTTGGCATATCAGAGTCGCTTCTGCCATCTTCCGATTTGGACCTGGACCTTGATTTTGATCTCGATCCTGATTTAGATCTGGATCTTGACCTCGATGGAGAACGAGAACGTGATCCTTCTGACTCTGAATCGATGCGCCGCTTATGAGCTGCGGGTTCGTCGGAATCACTACTATTCCTAAAATATTTGAAAAATACTTTTATTAGAACTGAACTTTATAATGTTTTATAAGATATATTGATGTAATTAATAATCTTTAATTACCTGTTTCGCTTCTGTGAATTCTCGTTGTCACTATCAGATTCATCCGTAGAGATTGTTTCTTTGGAAATAATGCGAGACTTCGGCACTTCATAACTTTTAGTGGCCTTCTTAACTTTTTCTTTTTTGATCTTTGGTTCCTTAGTAGCACCTTTTTTAGAGCGCTTCTTTTTTGGCTTTCCATCTTCTGAAAAAGAAACAGTATTATTTTTTAAAAAACGTATAAGAGTACTAATAATTTAAAGTTCAAGTGTTAAATAATACAAACCATCGCTTTCTGACTTTTTTCTTCCTTTCTTACGAGATTTTTTCTCTTTCTGAGCAGATTCGTTTTCATTATCTGAAGCGGAACTGTCATCAATTTGATCGTCACTTTTACCCTTCTTGCCCTTTTTACTTGATTTTTCTTCTGCCTGATCAGGAAATATGAGGGCACTTTTCGTTTTTTCGACGAACTCTTGACGTTTCTGCAACATTTCTTCTTCCTTCTGTTTACGCAGTTCTTCCAGTTTTCGAAATTCTTCACCCTGTCGTATCTTAAACGCCATCCTTTCTTCTTCTTGTTTCTTTCTTAACATCTGCTCTTCTTCGTCAATTCTCCTAGCCCTTGCAACGTGGTACTGTGCCTGGGACAATAAATCTTGGCACTTTTTAGCTTCACTTTCGGCTATGCGCTCCATTCGTTCCCCATTCTTACTCAAATATTGGAAGTACTTAAGGGACAATCCTAATTCATGCACCGCTTGTAATACCGTTGTTAATAATGACTTTTCGTCTTTTAGGATCATTGTAGCCAATCGTTGCAAAATATATGAAAGATTATAAAGCAGTACTAAATCGTGAGGAGCGACTCGACGAGCTTTTAACAATGTAAATTTGGCTTCTTTCAGCTTTCCAGCTTTTAAATACGCTCTAGCAAGGTAACCCAAAATTTCAACGTGGTTATATTTATAGAATTTCTTTAAACAATTTTCGTACTGTAAATAAATACATAAAAAAATTAGCGATTTAATATTATTTTCTATTTATACCAAAGAGAATATTAATGTTTAGCTTACCATTTGGATAGCACTAACATACTGCTTCTGTTCTACGTAAATATGCGCAATATTTAACCAAACATCTGGGAAATTTGCAGTGGCTTCCCTAACTTGAGCAAAAATATCTCGAGCTTCATTGATGTAACCTTTGTGAGCCAATATACAGCCTATTCCATTAGAAGCCCAAATATTTTTGTGATCATCCATTAATACCTGAATTTAATTAGGAAAATTTATTGTCAATTAAACAATTAAAGAAATTGTTTTTAAACAAAGAAATAAAAAGTTTAAAAAAAAAAACAATATTTTTTAGGATTATTATAAAGGTGATAATAAACTAAATTACCTGCTTAAACATTGCCAAAGCTCGATCCTGATGTCTTTTTTCCTTATCCTTATCTTTATTACTTTGATGAAAGGTCTGGAGCCAAATATTTCCAAGAGCAATAAGTGAATATGCGTCACCGCTAGTCGCAGGATTTTTTAGAATCCTTTCAAACTTTTTCTGACCTGGTCCCCATTCTTGTTTAGCAAGATGTAAATTGCCAAGTAAAGACCACGCATCGGGATGATCATTATCAATGGCGATAGCGTCTTTAAACCAATCTGACGCTTCATAAATTTGTCCTTTATTTCGTGCTATACAACCAAGACGTAAATAGCAATCTATGTAGTTGGGATGCTCTTTTAAAATGTCCTTATACAATTTCTCAGATTTATCAAACATGTTATGGGCCTCATAAATACGAGCCAAATTATAAGACATTGTTACAGCAATTGATTTATAGTAATTAGGATCGTGCATCTCTTCTGCTCTCGTACGCGCCAATGCGTCTTTAATTTTTTGTAAAGCATCTTCGTAATTTTCTAGTCTAAAAAATAATTTTTAGTTTATTAGAAAATTTTAAAATGATTAACTGTAAGCTAAAATATTTAAGTTAAATACTTATAAATACCTATAAGACAAAGCTCCAAGATTATTTAAAATCTCGGCTGGTGTATCTACTTTTACTGTATTGTTTAACATCCGAGCAGCAGTTGAATAAGCATTTAAAGATAGATTCATGTCCGTTTGCTCTAATAGTTGCGCCAAATCAATCCAAGCCTCTACATCCTCTGGATAACGAGTCGTTACTTTTTGAAGTAAGCTTTTCCCAATATCTCTTTTATTTTGCGAAGATGAATTTGCATACAAGGAACCAAGGATTTTCATAGTTTCATAATTCTCGGGTTCTACCTTTAGAACTTTTTCAAAGCTTTGAGCCGCCTAAATAATTTAAACAAGAATAAAATATTTTCTTAAAAAATCAATGACTATTTCTAATGCATTTTTTAATATGTTAAATACTTACATTCTCGTTATCTCCACGATATATATACATTTGTCCTAGTCCATAGTATGGTAATACAAAATTAGGACCACAAAATTGCGTAGCTTGATAATAATACTGAAAAGCTTGATCGTAATCTCCCTGAGCATGAAATGCTCTTGCTAATTGGTAACAACTTTCAGCACGCATCGCTTCATTTTCAGTATTGTGGAAAGCATGTAATGCTAAATGCTGAACTTTGCTGAAATCTTTTTTAAAGAAGAAATGGTTTGCTAGGTGATTTAAAACCATTGGATTATTTTGATCAATGGTGTAAGCCTTAGACAACATTTGTACACCTTCTTTGATACTTTCTGGATTTTGTTCATTTATTTTCAAAATAGCTAAACCAACTAAAGCCATCACACATGTTCCATCAAGTTGCAGAGCTCTATCATAAGCCATGCGTGCTTTCTCAAGATTATTTAATTTTAAAAAACAATGTCCCATGCCAACTCTTACAGCAGCTGGACAGTTTGGATTTGTTCGAAGTGCTTTTTTGTAAAATGTGAGTGCTCCACGATAATCTTTTTTATTGAATGCAATACAAGCTTTACCCAATAATGATGGAATATTACTAGCAGACTGATTTAATACAAAATTAAATTGGGCATCAGCCTGCTCTAATTTATCACCTTCTAGCAAACAAAAATAAGCTCTTCCAAGTAAATGATCCTGTAAAAAAATTAAAAATGAATAAATTATCAACAAACATCAAATTTTAAGTTTATTTAAAATCATAGATTAAAAAATCGTCGAGTATATAGACTCAAAAATTGAGTATTAAAAAAAATTTTTTTAAATTGATTTACCTGATCATACATAATAATTTTGTCAGCTGTTGTGTACAATAATGTTGCTTTAGTAAAAAGATCTTTTTTCTTATCTTTATTTTTTTCATTACTAGCTTTCTTAACATAATATGCAGCCAATATATCCAATGCTCGCATTTGATCTTTTTCGTAATCACGATAATCATTATTAGCATCAGTTCTAGATGATTCAAGGATTTTAATAAAATCTTCAATTTTATTTTGTTTGTAATATTCAACCTGTAATAAAAATAAAAATTATATATTTTTTTATTTTGGAGTAAGCTAATAAAATAACAGTAATACTTACAGCCAAATTAACCCAAATATTAAGAGGAGCATATTCTTGACGTAAAATTGCAAGAACTTCATCACCCTCTGGAAGCTGGTCTAAATTTAATTCAATCACCTAAAAAAAATTGGAAAGAAGTTGTAAAGGGATGAAATAATTTAAGAATTTTTAGGGAATGATGTTTTTAATATTAGTAGAGTATAATCAGGTAAGAATGTTTAAGTTTAAGAAAAATTAAATAAAAAAAAGTAAGTAAATTTAAGTAAACGCAGGTAGACTTATTAAACGAAGCCCGCCGAAAACGTATACCGTTACGAATTCGATACGATGCATGTACGGACAACTGTTAACGACCCCGAGTGCATGCTAAATTAAATTGCACAAAATTTGATTGTAGTTTTCAAAAATCAATCATCAAAATTTTATTAATTTTCGAAATAAGCTAAAAGTTAAGAGAAATACCTCATCAGTGTCCCTTAACGGGATTTCGATAGAACCTGACATCTTTCCGTGTGGACTGCTTCTTTTGTTTCAAGGAAGGTGATATTACACCGCCGATTCGAATTCAAAACTCGAGCGTAAGCAGTGCAATAATGCAACGCTGCCAACTTTCAATATATTTTACACTGGTTGAGAGTTTGCGCCACGTGGGACCATTTTCAAATGAAATACAGTTGTGAACACCTTACACTTTTTATAAATAATGCCACAGATCATCGAAAGTTTAAAATTTAACTCAATGAAATACACTTCTCACATAAAAATCAAAACTCAGGAATTTGAAACACGCTCATACCATGCAACACCGGCAACTGAACTGCCTGTAGTTGACTGGACAAGTGGACACTGCACTATATTCTGCACAAAAGGAGTGGTGGGGTGGGAGAGGCCGTTTTTAAGCCAATACCGAGCACGCTTTTACAAGAATGCTCTAACATGTCCTTCTGAAAAGAATGTTACTTTTTAAAGCTTGCTCGCTATTGGCTCAAATCTATAATGATGTTGAATCTTTAGTGTAGAACAAAGCATTTGATTTCTATGCAACGTATCTACTCTGGTAAATAAACATTTGTTTTTTGATAGAGGACGCTTCGATGAGAAAAGGTTTTTGGTGGAACAAAAATCTCTGGATTCTGAGGTGAATTTTGAATGTGTTGACATTAAAACGCAGCGGATGTAGCCGATCCTCCCGCTCGTTTCCTACAAACCAATCAAAATCAATTTTTTTTTTTTTTTTTTTTTTTTTTTTTTTGAGAGGATACTTAAAACTTTTTGATTAAATTTTTTTGAAAGAATTATAAATTACCTACATTTTCCTTCTTAAATATTGAAACATTTTATTGCCGGTCAATTAATATTTAGGCAAAAATTGTAAAATTAAATTTTATGCAATAAAAATGATTGATACTAATTATTGTCAGTATAACTTATTTATTTAGCTAACGAAAACATGTTTTGATGATATATTTTATGGCCTGCTCTTATGAATCAAATTAAATAATTATCATCTACCTTTTCTGAAAGCAATTGGAGAGGAGAAGAATTCGAAGAATTAACGGTAATGAGAGTAAATCTTAAATATAGCAGTCGTTTCCTGTTAAATGAGTCTCTGATTAGTTTTATCAAAAAAATAGATCGTTTATATTATATGTATAATGTATTTAGTTCCATTCCAAGTTATTTGTCGTCTAAAGTAGTATTGTAATATATAAATCTTTACAATTATACATCTACTAGCTAGTCTATCACTGTGCAAAAATGGCAGTATTTTTTTTTTTTATTTTATACATACGATAAAGAACGTTCATAAGTAATTTGCTGAATGCAAAGAGTAATTCTTGAGGTAATTCTGATATAATAATAATTAAAATATACAAAATATTTTCTAAAAAAATGTGTCAATCTGTCGGATACTCCTTATAAAAGAACATGCATGTTTCAGGAAAGAATAAGAAGCAAAAAGATTTTCAAAGCAGTTTTTTTCTCTATTATGTACCTGAACCTTTATTCTGCAAGTTGTGTCGTATATATGTTCCATCGATGTAGATATACAAAATACAAAATTGGAAAATGAGTGTCTACTCTCGAATATCGATCGCGCGATAAAACTTACGGAATAAGCTAGGGAGTTGGAAGATTAAAATTTTTTAAATTATTTATGAATAGTATTATGAAACTTTGTAAATGCTCTACAATTTACTTTTATTAATGGATATCTATCAACAATAAACTATAAAATAATAAAAAGTGTTGTTATAATCATTTTTGGATTTTAGGAAAAACTTTGCAGTCCCTAAATTAATAAAAAATGAGTCAAATGGAGCTAATTAAAATCTAATTAAAGCAGTTATTTTTATTGAGAAAGATTGTTTCTTTAGTCAAAAAAAAAAAAAAATACTACAAACCAGGGTAGGGATAGGTATTTAATGCTCGAATCTTTTCTGATCTTAACCCACTAAATAGATAGATTTAGGAGGATTATTCATTAATAGTAATTTTCGATACGAGTGCGGGAAAGTGATTTTTATCCTCGTCTGACCGTTTTCGCCCGAGTGAAGCGCTTCGCTCGTGGATAAAATCACCTTCCCGTCCGTGTATCGAACAATATTTTTTGATACAACGTGTGCAAGGCTTGATTTAGCGTGTGTGTTTTTATTCAAGCGGACGCAAAATCCAGTTTTGCGCCCAGTGTCGAAAATAATACCTATACTTGCGGGTCCGTCGTTATTTGATTTAATCCGGAGTCAAAAATGGGGGTTTCTTTTTTTATTGAAACTGCAATTTTTCGAGTTATTCAACTGTCCAAGTTAAAATAGAAACACATATAATATATTATATCTTATACTTACTTGCTCAGGGCGCTCCCGCACCCCTCGACTATCTTTTATTTCTCCAAATAAATTTAATTTATATTCGCTCGTTAGGCTTATATATACATTAAGACAAAAATTGTAAAATTAAATTTTATTGTGCAATTAAAGTGATGATCGTTACTAATTGTATCACTTATTTATTAATTGCAGTTTTTCTTTAAAAAGCACTACATAATTATTATTTATTTAGCAGACCTCGACGAACGAGACTATAGCGTGAATTTGGCTACAGCTACTTCGAAAGTAGCGAGTAGTCTGAACTCTGAAGTTAGCAGGAGGGTACGCTTGGGCACGATCGCACAATAGCGTCTTCGAGTTCGATGCCCATATCAGCTGATGAAAGCATAGTGTTTTGATGATATTTTGTGTCAGTCGATTTAATCATCGACACTAGTTATTACAAACTTTTTTTTCCTTAGTATCGTATTTCAAAAGCGATATTTTTCAAAATGTCAATGGTAAGTAAATCATTTAAATATTCGATTTAATACTTTATATTTAATAAGTTCAAAAACTGAAGCTTAGGTTATATGTTTTAATAATGTTTTATTTTAAAATATTGTCTATGCTCCTAAATTCTATTCTTGAAAATTTATGAGAGCACAATTTTCTTTGAAATAAACATAAAATTAACTTATTTGTAAAGATGTCTAAAACATAAAATAGTTTCATATATCTTTTTTTTTATTTTCTATTAGCGACCAGATGATCATAGGAAAAAGTGGAATAGGGAGGAATATGAGAGGCTTGCACTAGAGCGATTACGAGCTGAACTCGCAGAAGAAGAACTTGGTATTCCAAAACAGCCAGCTGTCAAAAGAGAATTACTAAAAATAAGAGATTATAAAGTTGATTTGGAATCAAAAGTAGGAAAGACTGTGATTATTAGCAAGAGTACACCTTCTTCACAAAGTGGAGGGTAAATATTTTAATTTCATTATTATTTTTTATTTATTATTTATTAGCTATTTCAACCAGAATACATAAAGCAACTAATATCAATGTATGAGGAGTATATCCTACATAGCTAGCTTTGCATAAAGGCACACAGTGCCAATATACATAAGGCTGGCAACTTATAAACTAGGATTCCAAAAAAAGAGAATAACTAAAACTAATAACTATAACTTATTATATTCTAAATTCATAGACAGTGATGCCGCTTGAAAAATTGCGTCTAGGGTCCCCAAATTATTTCATTCAATATATAGATATACTTCCAACGTTATTTTCACTCTGAAGTTTGCAATTTGGAGTAAAATAATTTGGGGACCCTAGACGCAATTTTTCCAGCGGCATCACTGTTCATAGATATAATTAATTATTTGTTTACATTATGTCATATTAGCCTTTTTATATAATTCTAATTATATTGCAATTTACATATTTATTCTGCTTAATAATTACAGAGTTCAATATTGTTATAAGATTAGTAAAATTATACAATTTTTATTAATATAAATTTTTTTTATTTTATTAAGATTTTTGTTTAAAAACAATTGTTTTTTAATGTAATTATAACTTTTTAATTCATGTTTCAGATACTACTGTAATGTATGTGACTGTGTTGTCAAAGATTCTATTAATTTTCTTGACCACATCAATGGAACAAAACGTAAGTTTTAGTTAAATCATTAGCTTTCTAAGACTTTAATTTTATTCAAAAACTAATTGCAACTCTTATTATATTTAGATCAAAGAAATCTTGGTATGTCAATGAAGATCGAGAGATCAACATTAGATCAAGTGAAAGCAAGATTTGCTTTTAATAAAAAGAAACTTGAAGAAAAGAAAAAAGAATATGATTTAGAACAACAGGTTAAAGAATTAAAAGAAGAGGTAAATTATTTAATAATATAATAAAAATTTTTATTAAATAATATATATTTTATTAAATATATACCGTAAATGGTAACTATCGTATACCATTGGATAGAGCGCAAAGTTCTAAAATATCTATTTCCTCGGTTTTTCCGTCGATCTATAAGATTTCAAGATAATAAGTGCTAAAGGCGTAGAATTCAAACCAATAAGCGCGCGGATCAGGGTGACGGCTAGAAACCTAGCGGGTTGAACGGAGAGACGGCCGCGACTGACGGTGCCGTGAGTTCACGTGTACTCAAAACGTTCATTCAATCGGATCCTAAATATTTAGCATTCATTATGCCAAGATTTAATGGACTGATAAAACTAAGAAAATACGTATGCTTAGAATTTTGCGCTCCAAATGGTATAGTCTGTGCGATGGTTATCATCCACGATGTGTACTAATTCTTATATTTATTCATTATAGGAAGAGAAAATGAAAGAATACAGAAGAGAAAAAAGGAAAGATAGAAAGCGCAAAATTGACGAAGTTGAAGAAGAAGAAGTAGAAGCAGTAGATGAAATGGCAGCAGTAATGGGATTTTCTAATTTTGGTTCTGTTAAAAAAAAGTAAAATAAAACTGACTTTTTCTGTGTTTCTTGACTTCAGATAGACCTTTAATAAATTAATTAATTTTATTTTTATACATATATTTTATCTGCAAAAATAATAATTAAAAAAATTTATAATTTATAAGAATAATACTAAATGAAAAGGAAAAAGAAATTAGTTGTATATTATCAACATTTTTTATTTTATTTGAAAAAACAACCATAGACCACAGCATACAGACGTACTGTCAGATAATTGCATTATGTTAAGACCAAGACATCATAACGCAGCTCTAATTGTCGTCATATAACATTTATAACAAATCGTTGTTCTTAGGCTATTACGGTATTGTTTCATTTTGCTTTTTAATCGTTCTTTCTTTATCGTGTAAAATCGAAATTATTTAACATTTTTACAAAATGATAACTTAGATGCAAATGTAATGTATAGCAAGCAATTGTGTAGTGTTGCAACCATTAAACACACAATACAAAGAACAAAGATCGAACATATGCAATTATTTGATTGTAAATTCCCTTCAATGAATTCACTAAATTTATATAATGAAACACACTAAAACATATAAATTAAACATTTCACTATCTTTTTATAACTTTTTTCACAATGTACACAGATTCTATGTTCGGCAAGTTTCAATGGTTGAATATTATCTCTTATTAAAGAAACAATGATTTGGGTGTATTCATCTTTGAATAATACATCGCTAATAAAAATCGAAAGGAATGTGGATTATTATTCAAAGATGAAAATTAATTCTTAGTTAATGATTGTGAATTTGGACCATGTGTACCAGTATAGATCATTGTTAGTTATACCCATCATAATTGTATTATTTCTTACAGTGTAAATGTTCTATATAAAAAAAAATAGCAAATACCTTATACTATTGTTTCCTAATAAAATTTGTATTATTCATTAGAAATAATGTTTGCACCACATATTTTTATTAATTTAATTTAAACAAAAATAAAATTGAAAAAATTAATTTAGATTATACTGAATACTGAATTTTTATGTGGAAACTTAAAGCCAACTTTTAATAATTAACGAACAAGCATATGGTAAAAAATCTGCACTGTTCAGTAATCTAAAAAATGGTAACTTTTGACGTAATTACTTATTTTTTCAAAATACAAAACTTGTTAAAAATCTTTGGGACGCTAAAAATCATTTAAGATCAGTCACCAAGATATATTATACTTAGAGCATCAAAATTCGTATTATTTAAAGATATCTCTTTTAAATCTTTGAATTATTGATGATGAATTATGATTGATGAGAAGGTGTCATTGTGCGCATAACATTGACGAGACTTCCAATTATTCTTTGAAGAATTTGAGGCACACTTGGTTTCATAGCAAGATTGCTGAAGAAATTTGTAATTTCAATAAAAATGTTACGAGTAAACGGATTTCTTCTAGATGCTAAACGCAATTGTAAGAATTGGTAGTACACTATTGGTGTCAAAAGTCCTGCTCTTCCACTGTGAATCAAAATTAAATCGGTTATTATTTTTTGAATTTTGATGTGACTTTAAATTTTAGAATCTTTAAATGAACTGAATGAAATCAGTAGAACAAGCTGGCAAAAGGTCGTTCTAAACATTAATTAGATTCATTAAATTACAACTTGACCTCTACCAGAACAAACTAAATAATTATTTATAGTATGTTATAATAAATCAAATTATGATGTTTTTTTGAACGATCTTGTTGTTTTCATTATTATCAATTGAATTTTCTTTTAGTATTATTAAATATTACTGTACTTACGTAAAGATAAGTAAAATTGTTAAAGGCATGATGAAGATTTCACATAATGCAACAAATCTAAGAATATTGCGAGATTGGAGTTCAACCAGTGAAATTAACAATCGAGCTCCCCACCAACTGTTTTGTCCTATACACTGTAAATTATTCGGTTAGTGCAGTATAATAAAAAAAAAATATTTTTTATTTTTTAGAAAAGAAAGAAAATAATGGAAATAAGAATTTGTTTAAAGTAGTAGCAAACAATGAAACTAGCATTTCAAGTGAAATAATTTTTTGCAATACATGTCTTTCCAGAAATGACTTTCAATTTTAACCCTTTTAATAGACAACTAGTGCAGCATTATGCAAGAATGACCGTAGTCTATGAATAATTGTAGGTATACTTACATCAAGAAGTGTCAAGGAGTAGCTTGCTGAATGCAACAGAGCAAAGAGAAATACTGGTACAATAACCACTAAAATATAAAACATTTTTTAAATAATATCTAAATTTTTTTTATTCTTTTTATTAGTTTTACTAGTATTTTTTAAACAAACATACGTGTCACTGGTGAAGTATACTGGAAAATGGCTGTATAAAAGAGATAATGAAATGAATCCTCAAGGAACAAAGTTTTTAAAAATTCTTTTGTAAAAGAGACCCTTGGTAATCGTTGATGAAGACGTAGAACATTTGTTGCTGCACAACTCAGTAACACTTTATAGTAGGCATCAAATGGATTTCTGAATAAATAATAAAAAATGTATTCAAACTATTACAACTATTTAAAGAATACAATAATAAGCCTAAACTTACCCAAATATTGGGAACAGGTAGGCAAATGTGAATAAAATTGTCACAAGCCTTATAGCCCATTGTGCAACTATGATTTTGTCCTGAATGATTTGTTGTTTGAGTGCAGGCCATCCTTTGCTAGGTAAATTTTCGGTATTCGGACTTGCGGTGTCTGCCATTCTGAATTAAAAAACTGTAAATAAACAAATTATTAAAAACAATATCTCTTATTAATTGAAAAATTTCGTTTTAATAAAAAAAATTTCGCCGAGAAAAGCCATTGCAGCGCAGACAGAAAATTCAGCAGGAAAACCAATACGACATCAAAAATTGCAGTATCATGCGTGCGAGACACTCTGGACAGCACTTAATTTTTTTAGCAACCGCAAGCTAACGTTAATGAGCTACTACCGCGGTTCATTTTGAGCCTTAATTTTCTCAACGAAATTCCTGCGCGCAACATACGAAAAAGTCGAGACCAACTTGTGAAACGAACGACGAACGAGAGTGCAACTTTAAGGAAGGAACCACTGACCAAAAGAATTTGTTTTTCGTTAATTATGCAGAACTTTCTAAAAATGGAAAGTTTTTTACTAAAGACGTCAACTGCTACTGAGAGCGCGATCGGGAGTCTATATAACCTGTTCAAGAAATGGGAAATTGCGCTCGAGCTGCCTCGAAAATAAACAATAACGGAGTATATACGCCTCAAAAAGAAAAGATTGACGATTGCAATAATGACTGTCTCGTGATTCAATATACTACTGTTCTTTTTAACCTCAATCGAGGGCGCGTTTGAACAAATCAAAAGCTACTAATGTATGAAGCGTCAAGGATGACGTGCTCCGTATAACTTACATCGAATTTTCGCTGGATTCGAGTCGGGGAATGAATCAAAGAGCGCTTGTCCTTCCAACTAACATTTACGTGTATGTCGACGACGACTTCTACCAGGTGCGTGTCTGCAGGCTGCTGGGTATTCTGTGCGCGTGGGGTCACGAATCCGACGAAAGAAAAACACACACTTATTTTCACTACGTCATTTCACTGCCCAACAAATGAACATTAATGTGACGGTATATCTATATATGATGTACCGTGTCGATTATTACGCCCGCGAAATTTAAAATAGCCAGCAGATGACTTCAATGAATTTTATTAAATAAAGTTTGCAACTTTTCTTTTCAATCAATAATTTTTTAGATTGTATTCATTAATTTTGAGAAAAGAAAAACTTTGGTCTAAAAAATTTGTCTTTATATTACAGAAATGTCAATTTCAACATTAAGGACACATTAGAAATTGTCAGTTTTCTACAGTTTCCAAATTTACATTTTATGTTTCATCTACTTACTTTTATAAAAAATAATAAAGTTTAACAGTCATCAATTCTGCTAAATTATCTCTATCGTGTCGGTTATACGGTTTTATAGGTTAGATAGCGATAGCGAAGCACTAAACGAGATTCGATAGTCGAGATACGGAGCACACGTGTCGAACGCCTTATGATTTTCTTCCTACGTGGTTGCTACGTGTATATTGCCTTCGAGGCATCAAATCGACTAGTGTGTGTACCTTGATTTACAATTAAAAGCAAGGACGTTCGATTTGAGCGGTAAACAAAAACACCGTATGACAAGATTTTGTTTACATGTTTCCAATTTTTTGTTACTGACAATTGTTTGTTCATTACTTTTGATTGATCTTTTAGCTTATGAAAAAGCAACATTTTCAAATTTTTCTTCATCTACAAACATGTTGAGAAAAGCTGATGCCGGTAAGTTTCTTATTTCCACAAAATTAAAATATAGTGTTTTCACTTTAAATATGCAATAATGTTATGATGTGCTGTTTATGCTCGCTACATATTTAATAAATATTAGGTTAGTTTCTTATTTTATTGAAACAATGCGAGCATGTATCATGTATAAAATCAGATAATATTTTTAAAATTTGTCGTAAAGTATTAGGTATGTAGTGTAAACATTATGCAGTGTAACAATTATTAACATATCAAGATCGACGCGCGGCAAATTTAAATATCCAAAAAAATTAGATTTATAAATCCATTTTTCAAAATAAATTTTTACTTCTTTTTCAATAATTTTCATAATTGATTTATCATAACAATTTTTAAGACTTCAGATTACAAAAATAAATTTTGGAATCTGAATAATCCCTGTACTATTTAATTTATATAATTATTTATATATTGAAAAGTGCACAATATATTTAAATACTTACATATATATTTCGTAAATTATATATTTTTTTCATAAAATTAAATAATAAGTAAACAAACAGTTAAAAACAGTTCTATCTTATAAACTTTGTACGATAATCAGTGTATATAACAGGCGTGTAAACGATGATACAGCTGGTATCGTCGACCAGCTGGAGAAAGTAGCGTAGGAGAACGATCCCGGTGTTTACCGTTACTTTCTTTTTTAGCTTCAGCATGCATTTCTCCGCAGGTGTAGGTATTAATGCACAATGGTATCCGGTTTCAATAACATTTATCTGTTCACTGAAATTTATGCATATTAGTAGCCCAGATTGTTATTAAAGTATATCGCATTTTGGCAAATTCATTTGTAACTTAAACATTAGTTTGAGTACGTCGAAAGTGAGTATTCGTTAGATTAAAAATCTGGTATATATACGAATCAATTACAGGCACGTATAAGAGCTTTTAGGAAACCTTTTAAATCGACGCATGCGTTTTACGCGCTTCACCCCATTCCGCGAGGGTATTAGTTTTTCTGCGGAGTCTTCGAGGTAAATGTGTATTTAATGATTATTATCTGGATTTTCGCAAGTTTCGAAGAAATAGATTTTTTTCTAATTAAGTTTGGTCAGAAATTAAAGACTTGAATAATTTGGTATAAGAGATAGATAAATTTAGTGTAGTAAAACTTATACTGCAAGATTTTGAAAGTAAGTGAATTTGGAGAAATGGTGTTGTGATCTAATTACCGGTCAACTGATATTAAGAAAACTATTACAGAATAATAGAAATAAAACGTCTAAATATACAACATTAATTGGGAACATCATAAACTCAAGTAAATTACATCATACTAGGAGTAAATTAAGCCACTTAATCTATATTAATCGCACCTGATTCTCAATGCTAATATAGTCTCTAATTTTCTTTAATTTTGACATTAATATATAAAATGAGTAAATTTAATATAGTGAGATTAAATTTCAAAGACTAAAATATAACTTATCGACGCATTTTTCATTAATTTAAAAACTATGCAAGAGTATGACCATATTTTTTCTTCATAATGGTGACAATACTTTTATAAAACTCAAATATTTCTAATTATATTGGTAACTCATTAAAATTAGTATTGTAATTTCTATAAGGAATTTATAAGAAGCCCGTAAAAGTCTTACAAACAAGTCACCGCGATGAAAGCGTATATTCATCCAGTAAAAAATTCTGAAAGACCTTTATCCCAAAAACTGTCCATCCAATCGTTTCCCGAAATAAGAAAAAAATTCATAATGCAAGCTCACAAAATGAGGTACAACAAAAATCTGTAATTCGAAAAGGCCTAATCTCCGGAGGGCATCGGCTCTCACTTGGCGGCTCGCCTCAGTAGTCGGGTGGCTTTCGAATGCTGCGCAGCGTTCGCCGCTCGTCGCCTCATGTCAGTGTGCAGCGTAGTCGCGAGCGGCTCGGTATGCTCCTGATCCTCCTGGGCTCGACGATGGCGGCCCTCCTGGGAGTGGCGCTATTCAAGAGGTCCAGCTTACGGTACTTCTTCGACTGGGCCTCGCTGCACCACAAGTACAATGTCGTCGCCGTCAAGGGAATCGTTTTCGACAAGCTTCAAGCCGGCAGCAACAAAACAGGTGAGGAGTGAGCGCAGAGGTGGCCCTTTCGCAGCTCGTATCAAGTTAGGGAAGCACGCAACTATCGGAGCACCAAACTGCGTTCAACTCGCTAGTGCTCAAAGAATATTTGGTAGAATATACGCAAAAAATTTTGGGAGATTCTTCAAGTCTTCTAGATTCCTAGCTTTATTGTTAAAAGTAAAGACAGTGCTTTTGTTTTCCTGAAAAAATTATAAACTAACAAAAAAAACTTCAAAAGAAAAAAGTCTGTTATGAATTTTCGAAATT
>UCOM01000888.1:0-57327 GCA_900474385.1 Ormyrus pomaceus
ATATAGGAGAGGGGGGAGGGGGGGGGGCTGGAGAAGAGGGTCACTTATTTCGGCGAGCGACGGGGGGACGACGCAAAGGAGGAGCGGGGAGGGGGGAAATCGCGCGCACATCGCCGAATCGCCGAGGCTGGAAATTTGGGAAACGGAATTTTTTCGCGGTTCTCGAGGCCTCGCGTGGGCATGGACATCGCTTGATTTTCATGGCTTTTCAAAACGTTCTTGCGTTTTTGGTGTCTTGAATTTTATTGTCAAGCATTTGTAGAATATATTTTTTAACTTTGTCGTTATAAAAAATAATCATTCATTTTATCATATATCAATATTCAAATAATAAAAATTGTCAGCTTGTCAAATCTAGTCTCGTAATTAAAAATCTAGAACGCGACACACGACAACAGTTCAAACTTCGATATAAAAATCTATTCATCGCTCAATCTCCAGCAACTTCCTCCTCGATCGGGCCACAATGCAGCTCACACATCGGTAATCCCAATAGAATCGCGATTAATTTTTCCAAAAAAAAATCCCGGCTCAACTGCCGAAAGCCGCGAGCGGCTTACGCTCAGCGACCAACTGCTCGCGTCTACGTATACCGAAGCTGCTGATGATTGGCGCGATATATTCGTGCTCGAAAACTCGGCCGAGCCAAAAAAAAAAAAAAAAAAAAGAGAGAAGCAGCGGCGGCGGCAGAAGGAGTCCTGAAAAGGAAGGAAGGAATAAAAAGACTTGGCCTCGGGCAGGAAGGAAGCAGCGGCGGCGGGAGAGGGGATGGGGGGCACGTGTCTCTGACACATCTGCCCCGCGTGAAAAAGGGCCCACTGTGCCCTCTCTCTCGGCCCATTATGCGCGCAGTTTACCTTAGCGGCTCGCGTCGCCGCCGTTTTTCGCCGAGACGAGAACTGTATAAGCAGCTGCCCGCCGAGCTTTATGTGTGTACCTACACCTGCCCGGGACTCTGGCCTACAAGAGCTGCTGCTGCTGCTGCCGCTGCCGCTTCGGCTCCTGCTGCTTCGACTTGCCGAGACGCGCACGGAGACTTGGGGAGGGAAATTTTTTAATTAAGAAGATTTTGGCCTCAGCTTGTCGTTAGCTGTTCATTTTTAGGGGATGGATGGGGTTGGTGAACGCTGACTGAGGTTGTAAGAAGATTTTGACAGCGGTTAAGTAAAGTATAAAATATATACGTAATACTTGTACTAATAAAATCAAAAGCGGTACTCTGCTGTTTAGAAGCTTAAAATACTGCGACGCAACGATTTTTAAATGGAACTATCCGTGACGAAATTGAATTTGAAAGTGAATGCAGCCCCCTAATAAACCAGTCTCGGGACCGAAAAATTATTCCGCAGATGTTCCCATGACGAAGCTCAATCGCTTAATTCGAAAATGATAAAACACTCGAGGAATCTGAGCGGCGGCTGCTCGCATATTCATGGCGCGCAGTCGACAAAGAAGCACCGCGCGAAACTGTCGCTTCCGTCCTTCGCAAAAAAAAAGAAAAAGGCGGTGTGCTGCGGCAGCGTGCGTCCAGGGCGCAATAATAGGCGAGAGAGAGAGAAAGAGAGAAAACCTCTCCGTTACAGACCGAGGCCCGGTTAAAATATTCTTTTCTGTACGCGGCGAGTTCTCCTCTCTTGCGCGGCTGCACACGAGAGCGCGCGCGAGTCCCGAGGCTCGCTCCGCGCACATCACGGCCGGATAAAGGCGCCGCGGCAGCGGGATTAAAATGCCCGGATTCTTTCTCAGGGGGAGAGAGAAGGAGAGAGAGAGAGAGAGAGCCGCGAGTGAGTTTCCTTCGACACAACGGGAGCAAAGGTCGGCCAGCGGCGGATCAGCCGAGCGGAAGAGCGGGGAGCTGCGATCCAGTTTTCGGGATATATGGGGAGCTGAGAGAGAGAGAGGATCGTATATGCTTGGAGGGCCCGTTACGTGTCGCAGCCCGCTCGGGGAATCGATTTTGAGCAACTGTCTTTTCTACGATCCGGTCGACGGAGTAATTTGAGATATGGGAATGGCGCGCGTTGCTGCCGCTGCTGCTGGCTGTTACAGATTTATATTATATATGCGTTTGAACGTTGATGGAAATGCTAATTCTTCGATGTGAATGCAGTGTTTTTTCTATGGTTGTTCTGTAACTTCACAAAGAATAGTATGGTATTGTAATTAAAATTGCTGCACGGTCCGGTAAAGCTAAAAGACTCATTACGCTTCGCCGACATAAACTTCGCTGAACTTTCAGCAAAATTTTCTTCGCTCAATTCGAACGTATTTCATTCGAAACCCCCGAGATTTCACGAGCATTCAATTAAGAAATACAACGACAATGTCGCCAAGCCCACCAAAAAAAAAAAAAAAACCCCGCGGCCCCGAGCTTCAAAGTCGTTTCACGCCCAAATCCTCGAGCCCGTCGAGCAGCCGTCAACATATCGCATCCAGCAGTCCAATAAACATCAAATGCTCCGCAATAACGATCCTCGAGAGCGCATATCGGCAATTTATGCTCCATAAGGCGGTTCCCCTCGCCGGAAAAAGGGGGGGAGGGGAGGCAGGTGATGCGCGAGCCGAAACTGGTATATATATATATATGTGTGTACGCCGCACGAGCCCCGTGTCCTCTCGTTACGCGCGACGAGGTGCGAGGCGTCGCTCTGAATTATGCGCGTAAATCACGCGTGCTTAGGACGATGATTATCTTCCGCGCGGCCGTAATTAACCGCTGAACGAGAGGGGCTCCGGCATAGGTGAGAAGGAAAGAGAGCGGTGGCTTTGCGGTGGATCTTCGCTGTTGAGATCGAGGATGAGATCTGGGGATATTTTTTCTTTTTTTTTGCTTGGGCAAGAGTATGACTAATTTTTTTTAATTGGGATTTATTGAGAGACTGTTTTGTTTCCGTTCTGAAGATGTTTCAAAGTAGCGGAGACAATAATTGTTTACGTAAACAAGTTTGAATGCAGGTGTTTAGCAAGCATAAGATTTAAGCAATTGAAGAAACGCATTTCAAGTTTAAATCTTGCAATGGCAAGTTCTGCAAATTGCATCGGAGCAATTAGACATTCAGTTTCATTGTTGGAAGAGCGATTTAACCAAGGAAGTCATATTATCGCGCACGTTGATGCAAACTCGTAATTAATTACTAAACGTAATCGCGATTGAATGTAATTGAGGGGAAAGGCTACGAAGGTGTGAAACGTGAAATGAATATAATTAAAGCACCAACTAGGAGAAAGAAACTCATTGCTGTTTGTTTGATAAGCTCCTCCGATTCGTTATCGGCGCTTTAATTTCAATTCTTACCATTAAAAATAATAAATTGAGCAATTGAATAAGCATGTTAAATACATATCTAAATAGCGAACCGCTCGTTTACATAATAAGCTATGAATATTCATTTAAAATTTTACAAGACAAACGACTGTATAGCTTCGCATTTAGTGCTTAAATTTATAACTACATTTAAATAATAAACACAGATATAAATCGCTTTTAATTATCGCCCATCGCGAGAATTTCGATTCAATTACGCGAAAGTCCGGCGAGGCGGATCGTCCGCCCGGCAATTAATTAAAATTAAACACTTGGAAATCATTAGCCTCTTCCTCCGCGCGACTCGATTCCAAATCGATACCCAAGAATACCCCCGTTCCTCGAGCTTGGCTCTCGAGCTCGAGCATTCTATTCTCGTCGCCTCGGAACCTTCGGAAACGAAGGAAAAAGCGGGAGAGCGAGCGTTTTCCCTCTATCCGATTAATTGGCGCTAGCCGCGAAATTCGCGCCTCCTCCTCCTCCTCCTCGAGGCGCGAGTCGGTCGGCCCGTGTATTTTCGGGTCCGGCCGGCCTATTGTAGGTGACATAAGCCGCCGGCGGCGCTTCTATTCCTGGGCGCTCGCGGCGGACGTCGACCCAAGACCTCAGACGCGGCCCAGACTTCGAGAGAGAGAGCAAAACGAAGAGCTGCAGGGCGAGGCGGTCTCTTTCTCGGGCTATTCCTTTGCGGGGGAAAGAATTTTTGGTTTAAAAATTGGTATAATAGGTTTTCGAGTTGAATTTGACGGGCAAAATTTCGATTCAATTTGTATAATATTCCACTTCGATAGAAAACTCTCTCGCTCGAGCGATTCTTCACTCAAAACTCCCACGGACGAATCTAATTCGCTCGATTCGTTCCAATTAACGCTATGGATTTCGCTTGGGCGGCCGTTAATGAGATCGATAATACCTACGCAAAAAGCCCGAGAAATTCATAATGAACGCGAGACGCGACGACGCTCGCGATAAAAAAAAACTATCCCACTTCGTTATTCCGTTCGAAATCCCCAGAAAAAGAAGCCCGTATAGTATATAAATCCCGAGCGAGAAGGCGCGAAGCCAATCTCGCCGGGCTCCGAAAGCGTCCCATCCGCCCACGTAAAAAGCGAGGAAGAAAAGCTCTCTCTCTGAGAGGAAGCTGCGAGAGAGAGAGAGCGGAAAGCAGCAGCAGAGGCGGTCGGCGGCGCACTAATGAATGAATTAAACGAACCTGACGTCACAGGATGGATTATATAAATGGCGCGCGGCGGCGTAACATCGGACGTAGGAAGGAAGTTGGCTTCCTTTCCTACCTAGAAAGGCATTCCGCTCTCGCGGCGAGAGAGAGAGAGAGAGAGATGGAGAGAAGGGGGTTCTCTCTCGTCGACGCTACGAATTTTAACCTACTCTGCCGCGGCGTAGGGCTCCGCTCCATCGAGTCACGTGGCGATACTTCCAGCCAGGAAGTGTCAAACTACTGCCTGTCGATTGATCGAGCTATTTAAATTGTCATCGGAAGTCGAGAGTTTCTAATGGCCCCGAGTTGCGAGAGCAGAAGGCCTTTTTTTTTATATTCATTAGGGAATTTTGATTGACGATTATTTAATCGTTCTTTTAGCTTTCGCTTAAATCGATACAGCCAGTGATATTTCGTTAAAAAAATTATAAAAAGCTTTCTACACATCGTTTGGAGCTTGGCTCTTGCGTGCAAATCAGACGACTCTAAATCGCTACGTTAGACCAATGAAGAACTGCGCCCGGCAGCGATTCGACGCGCGGCGGCGAGCTTGAAGAAAATTTTTCACGCGAAAAGCCAAGTAAATAAAGAAAGGGAGACAGCTGGCAAAAGCTTTCTCTACATAGTTTCATTATGCTCAGCGCTCGTTTATCTTTTCCGTTCTCGTGCGACGAGTGGGCGGACACGCATTAACCCTGCTCTCTCTCTCTCTCTCTCCTATCGCGCGAAATTTCATGCTAATGACGTCGATTATTAGAGCGAATTCACTTCGGCTTATTGAAAGTTGGAAAGCTTAGAGGTTGCTTTAGTCGAGTGGGTCGTTTGTTTGCGAGTTTCGACTGAATTATTGCCTTTGTAGAGTAACGAGCAATTATTTGCGGAAACCGAATGATCCTTTACAGAAACGTAGGAGTTTATAATATAGTTTTACAGGTTGACGAAGAGTAAAATTTAAATGTATTCGTTGTCGTCAAAATGAATTCTCCGGGGCTAAAGAATGAAAATTAAAAGCACAATCTTTAACGTTAGCTCTTTTTCAATGAACTTATCTGACATTTACGCAAAGCGGAAACGACGCACGAATTCATCTTCCAGCCCGCTTAAAACGCGGGGTCCTAAACGGCGATAGCGGCCGCAGGCGACTCGTGACCGAAACCCGATAAAAAAGAATATTCACGGCATTTTTCGGAGGAAAAAGAGGAAAAAACAAATGTGAACTCGACCCGTACGAAACCGTGTTATCTGAAAGCCGCCGCCGAACAATATGTATCCACGCGTGACTCCTCTCTCTCTCCGTGGAAGCCAAAATTCGAGAATCGAAAACGGGCGCGACTTGATTCCTATTTTTAGCGGCGTAGCTATTTTTATTTGCACAGTCGGTCGTTGTACTTTGCGCGGGATTCCTTACTTGGCTCGGCTTTTTTTTTTTTTTTTTGCGGCCGACTCGAGCTGCTCGGCGGACCGAAAATCTTGTAATTCAATGAGGTAATCTGCGTAATGTGTAATTAAACGTCCCGTTGAAAAATCGATTTCTCGCCGCGAAAAACCTGTCGTAAAGCTCGTTTGAGATGAGGTTTGTTTAACCGTTGTCGGTTAAGCCAATGATTTCAATGAATATTTTAGAATAATAGCGGATAATATTTATGACTTTCTAAAACTGTTCAGTGTAGGTCACTGACCGCGGATGAATAAGACAATCGGTACTGTGTAATCATCTTATTTTAAAATAAAAATCTGTTTAAAGATCAAGTCGAATATCTCTAAGTACCTCTTAAATCTACTTTAAATTAGATAAGCGTCCGAATCTCACTAAAATCAATTAACCTTTAACAATCCGCGACGTTAATTCGAAAAACAACACGCCCACAAACAAGTCGAAAGCACACACACGAAATTCGATCCAGAAAAAGCGCGCATTAGAAATCTCGAGCTCTTCGGCTTCGGCAAAAACATCATCCGGAACGAAAATCCACGCGTTCGCCGCGTGTCTACCGAGGTTTCGCTTTGATAAGTCGCGCAGCTCGGGAGAGCGGCGCACGAAGAAAGAAAAATAACAGAAAAAAAAAAAAAAAATCAGCCGCGATTCTCTCCCGTCTGCTCGATCTCTCCGCTTGGCGCCGCCGCCGCCGCGGAGCGCGGAGCCGCGTGACGTAAGGGCGGACGTTGATAAGCGTCGCTTCACCCCGCGCGGGGGAGGGGGAGGGGGGACAAATAAATATACCTTTGCTGACGCGATTTTCGAGTGCGACAACCTCCGTTACGCGGAGGCCGGATATTTATCGGGTCGCCGATATATAATAATGGTCGCCGACGCGATGGGACAAAGTGCAGCTCGATTAGGGAAATCGGCGCTTCTTATCGGGGGGCTTCGAAATTATGTGCTCTTGAGCAAGTTTGGAGAAAATTGGACGCCTGAATGGAGAGAGAGAGAGAGAGGCCTTTTCGCAGCCGCCGCTGCGGGAATGGATTTTTTTTCTTTTTTCCGCTTCTTTTCGGGGGCAATTATATCGCGCTGACACTATTCGCGATAAATTCCATTCATCGCGCTCGTATTCATCCGTTTAATCATTCCGCTGATACGCCGCTCGGCTGAAATTGTTTCTTCATTGCTCTGAGGAGAGTAAGTGTGCTTCAAATAAATTATATACTCGTCAAAATTCGAACGATCGACAATAATTTCGCGATATTTCCAATCTCGAATCCTGGTCCGAAAAATCCCACGCAACGATATATAATCCAATTATCCAGCAGAAAAATCCTCCGCGAAAAGCGACTCACTCGTCGAGCTAATATAATCTTCGCGATTCGGCGCGTCTTTTTTTTAGAAAAAAAGCCTCGGCGCGATGTCCGCGTCGCTCATCCTCTCTCCGTTCTCGCTCGTTTCTCGCGCCGCGCCGCGATATAGAAAAAGTCTCGCTCGTCGGCACTACCAACGGGGATTACGAAATAGCGCGTCCCGGTGGCGCCGCGCCTCTCCCGGAACAATATATAATATCGGCTCTGCTCGCTGGAACGTGAATTTTTCAATGAGCGAGCACGGCTCCGTTCTTCTCTCCGCGCCTTGCGACACGCGGCCACCGGAGAGGGAAGGGGGGGGGGGGCGCCGGGTGTTGCCCTGGATTTAGGAAACTTCTCTCATCTCTCGAGCGCGGTGATGAAACTCGCTTTTGCGCGCGATGATGACTAGCGAAAAGCGGGCGAGAGACCTTGGAACGGCCAGGCGTTTTGCGAGTAGATTACTCGACGGAGACGTTCGATGATTTGGCACGCGCACACACACACACACACACGTATACACACAGAAACGCGCGCGCGCGCACACTGCGCACTCGAAAACGGCATAATCGGAGGAAAGATCGACGGCCACCGCGGGCGACAATCGTCGGCGAGAGAGAGAGAGCCTCGAGAGAAAGAGGGAAGGCAAACACGAGTCGCGCGCTGGTGCATGACTAAACTGAGCGGGTGCGCTTGTTGGCAATATAACGAGGCGTTTTGCGCAACAGGTCGACGGCGGCGGCGGCGGCGGCGGCGGCCGCGTGCGCAGGTGGCGCCTACGTTTTCGCGCTGCCAGACTGCCGTCGATACAAGCTCTCTTTATCGGGGGGACGTCTCTACTTTTTAGATTTTTTCTGAACACGATGTTCGCGACGAGAAAGATTGCCTCTGACGGTGGCTGCTTGAAACGTGCGTTTTTGGAGCGGAAAAATAAATGCTTTTTGGGTGAAGAAATTGGCGTGCTAGGAGGAAAAATGAAAATTTGTTTATTTTACAGTGAAATGTAGAGATAATTATAGTGAAATTTACTGTAAAGCAAAATAAAATTTCGTCATTGGCCAATCTACGATTGATTATTTGATACTATAGCAATTTTTATCCAAACTGTAGCAAAGCTATAGTAAATTTCAGCAAAGCACTGTACATACTCTCTACAGCGTGATAATTCGAAAATTACTCTTTCCAACCCAACGAAAAATAGAAAAGGAAGAGCTGAACCACGACAATATTCGTCCAGCCTCTCCGCTCGGCCGAAAGCTCGCGGGAATCCCCGAAAAATCCGCTGCGGAAAATCATCCAAAAAAAAGAAAACTCACCGAACTCTCGATATATCCGCTCACTCGTCACCGTCACCGCGGAGCCTCCCCCGAAATCACACTCGGATCGAACGTGCACAAGAGTGTCCCCCGTCACAAAGAGCGTCGATCGGTGCCGCGCACCGGGCCACGCTGCGCGTGTACTTCTCGGGCGGGCGAGGAAGCGCCGACTGCGGCCCGAGGCTCTCTCTCATTCTCGGTCGCGCTCTTTGGGGAAGTGACGTGAGCGCCGCGCCGGAAGCCCCGGCGTGCGCGTGACCCACATTTTCTCGGCGTGTACGCGAGGCGCACAGCGCCGGCGAGAGAACGCAAGCCGAGGAAAAAGGCCGCCGCCGCCGCCGCCGGGGGATTTCTTCTTCCAGAGCGGCCTGCGTGCGAGGGGGGGGGGGGGGGGGGGAGGGCTTTCACTTCCGCGTTCGAGGACCTCCGGATGCCGATGATCGCGATCAGCCTGGAATGCCGTGGCTCGACGTAGGTGGGGGAGCCGCACGCTTCATCAGCTGATCCCCAGGAATGCCTTCTTTTTTTCTCCCTTTTTTTTTCTTCTCTTTTCTTTTTTCACGCCCGTCCGAGGTTTCGAAATTTTCGGCGCCGTGAGATCGGAATGCTCGATCGGCGATGTTCTATTTTGTTAGAATTCCGAGGGGAGGAGGGAGTCGTCGATTTTAAGAGAGGCTGTTGAATGTTTCTGTATTTATCAGTCTGTAAACAGAGGGATTTGTAGGAAAAAAATAGTTAACTCTTGACGATTGAGTAAACAAAGAGATTGATAGAAATTTTAATTTCTTCCAAAGCGTCTTATCCGCAAGCATATTTTTTCGATAAAGTAAACTGAAAATTTTCAGTAAACTAGTACTAAAATAATAAAAAAAATTATAATAAAATCCCGTCTGTCCTCTTAATTACTAATCGTAATGATTAATTATTCCATACGCAACACAGAAATCGTCCAAGAACCGAAAAAAAAAAAAAAAAAAACTAGCGTTTTTACCAGGAATCTAAAGCAGAGAATCGAGAGAAAAGAGAGAGAGAGAGAGAGAGAGAGAGAGAGAGAAAGAGAGACGCAGGAAAGTGGCAGCGGCGTGACTCGCCGCGCCGTTCATTCATCGGTCGGACGAGCCGTACTGAATGAAGTCCCCTCCCTTTCTCCGCGGTGCTGCAACAGTGCGGCGCACTCGTGTGTGAGAATCGAGTGCATGCATGTGTGTGCACGCGCGATGCACGAGAGTGCTTTGTACGAACGAGAACGTGTACTTACTACGAGCCTGCGCTCGACGCAACTGGCCGAGGTACGATTTTTCGATTCGTTTCGAGCGGTCGATTGTAGTTTTTTTTTTCTACGAGTGTTTAGGAGAGATTGGGTAGAGGGTTTAAATTCTTTGAAAAGGAGGACGTCAAGATTTATGTATAATATTAATATTTAAACTTGTTTAAAAAAACGATCTATGTTATAATGCTCGCATTTTTATTGATGAAACATTATTTAAAAAGTCTATTGTAATTGCACTGTACCTAATACGGGACAAGTTGCCAGTCTTTATAAATGCGTCCTTCATTGACTATAAAGCTCACCTGAAACATAAACAAAACCAGACATCATTGCAATATTCTTAAAACTTTCTTCCTACTAAGAAATTAAAAATCTTTATATTTTCAGGACAGATTTTCTAAAATCATTTCCAACTCGATGCTCTTTCCTTAAATAAACCGCCATAATTAATACATAATTAATTCTAAACTTTTCCTCTCGCTCGTTCAATTAACAAATCCGAGGCCCCCAATTCCCCGCAATTACAGAGCCAACAAAATATATCCGCCGGCACAGCGAAAAGGAAAAAAAATAAAACGGCCAAGAACAAAATGCGCATCGCGGGCCGCGCAGTAAATTCGGATCGTCATCTCGGCCGTCTTTAGCGGGACGTTTTCCCACGGTGCTTTCTGCGTCGCGCGCTTCGTCGTGTATATTATATCGCGGCCGGTAAAAGAAAAAGAAAAAAAGGAAAAAAAAAACGCACGGAGGAGATTCGCGGTTAGGCGCCGCGCGCGATAATGAAAAGCCGAGGCGAAATTAACGGGACGTCGTTAAAAGGGCGCTTTACGCGCCGGCCGGTGACTCACGTCGCCGCTTTCAACGTCCGAGATAGAGAAATGCTCGACACTCTCCTTTCTTATACGGCTTTTATGATTATCATTTTTTTCTTTTCTTTTTTTTTTTGACGAGTTATTGTTTTCCCGAGAGGGCCGTGCAGCCGGGAAAAGATGGAAAGAGATGGGCTTTGGGGGTAATGAAGGCGAGATGCCGTCGGTGCGATTGATTTTCGAAACTTGTATAACGTATAAAGTCACGATGAGGTTTCATTAAGCGGCTAATGGGGTTATCTTTTTTATATTCGTTGAAGATTATATATTAAAACTTTTCCATAGTTAGTCATTCAAAAAGTCATATAAATCTTTATATATCAAATTCGAATTATAAATTCAATTTTACAAGGAAGCTCAATCCTCTTGGAGTCATTGACTCCCGCATCTGCAGCCTCTTAATAATAAGTATATAAAAAAAGCGAAGAATTTTCACACGCGGCACATCGAGAGGGCAAAATTCCTCGAACGTATCTCCCGGCGATAATCGACGATTCGCGTAGGTGCGCGGGTGATGTAACAGATACACAAGATAATACGCGCCCGATAAGAGTTCGAGGCGCCACGGTGATCGCTAATTAGACTTTCGCCGATAACGTGGCTCTTCGCGTCGGCGCGAAGCCTAATCGAGAGCCGCGCGCGGCCTTTTGTACCTTCAAGAGCGTAAATCAATCGGCAGTCCGCCGGGACGCCGCGGCGAAAATCCATTGCCCAAACGCCGAAATCAGTCCCGCTTTCTTGCCTCAATTCGGCGCCGGGTATAACTTTCGAGAGCTCGACCGCACGCCGACCGTCGCGAATCACGGCGCGCGACGAGCTTTCGAAAACTACATCGGTAATAGGCTCGCTCCGAGACCTCCTTGTTTATACACGTAGATCCGCCTGAGCGCCTAATAAAAGATCTCTTTTCGGGCACTTTCGCCGCGCGCGCCCAAGGCAGAGTTGAACGAACCCACGTGTGGCGCGTTCGGCTAATTCTCCTCTGCCCTCTCTCCTTTCTTTTTTTTTCTTGCCTTTCGGGCCGCGTAGTTTTGCGCGCTCGTGCGTCTTACGGTATATGCCTCGCTCGCTCGCTTCGATTATTCGCGCACGCGCAGAGACGCGACCGGCACATGTACACGAGGTATATGGGAACGAGGAGGCGGAATCCACGGCGTATAACGGTGCTCGTTTTCGGAGGCTGCCGCTCGTCTGACGATGATTTTTCGCTAAAAATAAAGTCGGCTTCCCCGATTTCACGCGGATGGGGAAAAGTCTCGGATTGATGAGTCTGTTGTACGATGGAGGTGCGATCGAGAGGGGAAAATGACGGGGAAGAGTTATTGGGCTTTAATTATAGCGCTAATCGAGAGGAAATATTTTTTCAGGAGTGATTTGGACTTTTTTGATTAATTTTGGAAACAAACTGGTGGTCGCTTCTTTCGGAAAGATGGAAAGTATTTTTGAAATTATTTTTCCAAAGTTCAAAGAGAAATTCTTTATTTCAAGACGTTGTAAGAAGAATCTAGTAAATATAAATGTGGGTTTTCGTTAAACTTATATCGTAAAATAATTTTCTATACGAAAGCACCAAAAAATCTTGCGAAACCCACTAATACTCATTAGAGCCCACCCACAAATACAATTTCGAAAAGCCGCTCCAGCTAATCTGAAATCGAGCAACAGCGGCTCTCTACCGCGCGGCGCGCAGGAAACACACGCACACATCGAAATCCCTTCCAGAGAGCCGAAAAACTGGGTCAATAACAGAGCCGATAACGCAGCCGATCGCGAGTTCGGCCCGCGCGCCGGTTTACATCGACTCGCGATCGCCGGCTCGAATCGAGGCTGGAATGCCGCGGCGGTGCACCGCGCGCCGGAAATAAAAGCGCGGCGCGCGCGACGGCTCGGTGCACAAGTCGCCTCGACGTCGTGCGGCTGCAGGACGCCGCGGAGCTACATGGATCTTTTTTGGGGGAGTATCGCGTCGCGCTGATGGGATTGTCGTATTTGACGCGGAATTTCGAGGATAATTATTGCGGTGCGCGAGATAAGGGTTGTACAGAAATGAGTGTGCTGTTCTGCTGGTGAAGTCATGTGTTAAGCATGCAGGAATATGAATAAAGTTATTTGCAGGTTTGTGATTCATGGGTGTGAGTGAATCAATAGTTTCTTCCCGGGAAAATGATACATCTATTATTACTTAAAAAAAAAAAAAAAAGAAAGAATGTGTTCGTTTTACAATTCTAATAATTTTACAAATTCATCGTAGAAGAATTCGACAAAACCCCTTCCTTCGCAGATTCCAAATTCCATTTTTCAAACATCGACTGAAAAAAAAGGCCTCTTTTCAATTTTCTCGCGATCAAATCTGAAAGCTCATTATGCCTGTACGTCTCCCCTAGCTGAAGTGCGCCTCCCTGTAAAAGCGAGCAAAACGCTCAGGATAACTTCACCGATATCCCGAAAAATCAGCGCCGATCCTCGACTTCAGATACCGCGACGGCAGGCTCTGCTTATCAGCGTAGCGCATCGGCCGGGCATACAATGTTGCAGCTCGGCCGGCGTATAATCAATTCGACGCGCGGCAATTACAGCGCGCTCCGCAATTGCCGGCCATTACACGCGCGCATCCCTGTGTGTGTGTGTACGTCCGTAGCGGAGCTTTCGAGCGTGTAATTATGTATCGGTCCTAAGCCCTTTTTTCCGTTCCGCCTTCCGGACTTGCGATACCGAGCCCGAGAATCTCTACGGCTTTATCTATCGATGGGAGGCAGATTGGTGGCGATGCCGAGATACGGATGTGGGCCTTTGAAGAGCCGGGATGTTAAGAGGTGTTTTTGCGCTGAGGGGGTGGCTTCGGGTTTGAAGTATCGACTGGATTGGCGAAGCCACGAGAATCTTTACATCCAGAGCTTTTTTAATTGGCGTTTTTATCAAAAACTTCGGTTTAAATTGCGAATTAATATATTTCCTTGTATTTCCTTCATTTTAAAATTTAATTAATATTACAAAATTAGTATCGACGGATAAGGGTGGCTTATCAAAATTATCATCCGAACTGATTTCTCTTAACAAGCATGCAGAAAAGAAATAGTATCTGCAGGGTGAACTGTAAAAGTTCAACTTTTTTAAGATCATTGACCTTGAAAGATGGCTCAAAAGGTTTTGAATAATCCCCTCTTCTCGCAAACGGGACACAATAAGAGTGTGCTGTAAGCTTCGTGTCCAATTACTAAAGCAGAGCTGCCCCAATTTCGAGCGAAACACGCCCACCGCTCTTCGCCACCGTCATCATTTTGAATTTCGTTCATTATTCGAAAAGATAGAGTGAAAAACGCAGGCGAATATGTAGATCAAAGAATTGCTGCGCAAAACAGTATGCTTATCGTGCCATAGCTACCAATACTTTTTATAAGTAACAGTACAATTGAAAGTATACGTCGTCAAGAAAAAGCATTATTTCCGCTCGGTTTTTCAAATTCAAACAGCTGCGTAAACTTCGACAAGCGACAACCCAATTCTCGCTCTTCGAACGCGATCGGAGCCCCCAGCGTCGAAGCTGCCTCTCGGACACGACACCTAGAGGAGCGCAAACGGTCGTCTGTCGTCAAGTGGCAGGCAATAGGTGCCGAGATATGCGAGAGCGCTCGGGGACTCGTGACGGCTGACGTCACGGCAACTGGAAACAGCTGACCGCATTCCACGATAATTGCTTTGCATAATCGTAAAAGCGCTGCAGCCCGTTGTCTTCCCTCTCTCTCTCTCTCGCTCTTTTTTCATGCAAGCCATTCCCCCTCGAACACGCCCGTCGTCGTAGGAGCTAGCTTTCCAGTGGCAGAGAGCGCTTTTTCGTCGTTTAGGTGAAACGGCGTCGATTCGAGCGACTGATGGATGTTTTTTGGGGGGGAAGGAAGGGTTTCGCGGTGGAGGCTCAATTGGCGAATTTGATGAGAAGTTCGCGAAAGAGAGAGAGAGTTTGTATTAGATTTTGATCTGGGAGTCGTATATTTAAATCTTTATTAATAATATCGAGACGATACCTTTCGCACGAGCGTAACTGATTCGTATGCACCAATGCCTGCAGTGATTGTTAGAAGCTCACCTGGAACAGAAAGAAAAATTTCTTGTTAGAACCACACCGACGCACAGTACCGTGTAATTATTTTATTTCTGCATTATAAAGTCAATCTATCCTACATTCTCTCGATTCATCCAAAGTTCAATTATCCACCGACGTCAACGTCTTAAAAAAAAAAAAAAAAAAAAAAAATAGATAAATAAATAAAAACCTCAAAACCCCCTTGCTCGAATAAATGTTCGATCCATCAATAAGTATATTCATCTCGAAGTATCAACTAAGTTCTTCCGAGTGTACCAATTCCAGCCGCTAACCAAACAATTCCGTCGCCGGCCGGTAGGGGGGAAGCGATGCGGAGCACAAAGCTGGCGCGGATGTGCGTGGAGGAGGAGGATAAACGCAGAGAGACAGAGAGAGAGAGAGAAGAGAGTCAATGTGGTTTGCACGAATGAGAGACTCCGCCGACACGAGAGAGCGGCCGAACGAGTTACATACTCTCCTCTCCTTCTCTCTCGTGCGTGCCTGGCTTTTAAACTTTAAAGAGCCGCTCGCGAGCAAAGGCAGAGAGAGAGAGAGAGAGAGAGAGAGAGAGAGAGAGAGAGAGCCGAGCCTTCTAGGCATTCCAGTGGTGCTCATTGTTCTTCGCTGGCTCGAAACGACGGCAGAATCTCGTCTCTGGCCAGCCGAATTTTTTCATTTCGACACCGATGGCGGGGCGCGTTCCGGTGAGCGGGAATATTAGAAGGAATACTTTTCGTTATGTTAAAATCATCCGAATTTGATCAGTTTCGAAGGTAGTATTTGGTAATAAGAGCCTGTAATTGTTATAATACAGAATGATAAATGTTTATACAAGCTTGGACGAATTTTTCGCGTACTACAATCGAAGCGGCTCGTTACTCCAATTGCGACGAACGCAATATATTTATTTCCGACTTGGTCTCGATCCTACAAAACACTTTAACCTACAGAAAATCGTCGAGCCTCCTCGAGCCTCGTATCTCGGCGATCCATCCGCATAAAATTCAAATGCGAAGGCCGCGGCAGGGAGGCGCATTCCTTCAAATAAAAGCGCTCGCCTCGCGGAAAAAGACACGTATACGGGGCCCGCTCGATGTGTGTATGTACACGCGGAATGCGCGCCGCGCAGAGAGAGAGAGCGAGATATTTGCGCCGTATAAGGCTCTGTTTAGCGCTGTCCCGCGTTCTTTCTCTCTCTCTTTCGGACCGCGCCGCGTGTGTTCGCCGCCGCCGCCGACGCTCTCGGCTGCATTCGGAGATGAGCTTTCCTCGATCCCTTTTCTATAATGCGAGCTGCGAAGCTCGCCTGGAATGCTGTGGGAAGACGCGAGAGGATGGATGTTCTCCTGCTAAAGGGACACGCGTTTTATATGGGAAAGTTCGGAGTGGAGGAGAGTTAGGCTCTGCTGAGGCGGGTACTCCGGCGAGCTTTTCAACTGCGAGTTTTTGGAAGGTGAATTACGTTTGACGGTAAACGTTGTTTTTGCATTGTCGAGCAGGTATTTGCTGTTAAACGAGCAAATTGCAACATAAAGAATGGAATGTCTCGAAAGATAACTTGTTTATTAACGAACCCAAAAATTAATGATTATAACTCCTCGCCGATTGCTTCTCAAGGGCGAATATTGATAAACGAGTGTTTACCGTTCCACTCGACGTGAAATGTATGCCGCGAATAAACAATGCATCAGCCAGCCCTCTCCTTATTAAAACGGAATCGCATCGATGAATAACAGCTTCTTCTTCTTCAAAAAAACGGGGGAAAAACCTATACAGAATCGGCGCCCTCGACAAAACTCGGCGGCACAGCATCTCAGGCTCTATAACTCGCACTCGTTCGGGGAAATCGCTCGGCTTGACTCACGAGAGAGAGAGAGAGAGAGAGACGATTGGCATCTTACACGCACGCGTAGACAATGAAATTTCGCCCGGCTCTCGGTGCTAATAATAACGTACGAGCGGCGCTGCCGCCACCGCCGCAGCCGCACGGAGGCGCCTTCCTTCTTCCACGCGAAGCGTAAAATTAGCGGAGATAATGGGCCGACTGCGCCACTTTTTTCCGTCATCGGATTAAAAGAGGAGCACACACTGCCGCCGAGGAAGTGCTCGGCGATGCTCCGGCGACTTGAATGAAAAATTGATAGGTTGTAACGAGGCCTGGAGATTGAGGGAGAAAATGCGGAGCTGCTCGCAGAGAGGATTTATGTTCTTTTGTTCGCCGCCGTAAGACTGCCTTTTTTTTTGTATACGGTCTGATTTATTCGACAGATTGGCTTTCGACAACGAGAAATTTCGGTATTGATACATTTTTCTACCGCTTGTGGCGTTCGTGCTTGTTTAGGTGACAACGGAGAGAATTGCGAAAGAATATACTTTTTATAATTATCATCACGATCAAACTACAGAAGAGAAAGTCTAGCCCGGCTTCACAAATCCCCTTTCTCTCTCTCCGGAAAAACTGCTCGAAAATCGAGACAAAGCCGCAAAGTAACCCGTACCCGGCACCCTTCCACCGACATTCCCACACTCGACTCATTAAAGCCAAACGTCCCCCCACACTCGTACGCTCCATTCGTCCTCGGCTGATTCTCTCTCGAAAAGGCAATTAATAAAGCGCCTATTAATTTAGCCGTCCTCGCGCCATTCATCTCCCCGCGATGCATAAAGGAAAGCCGGGCAGCAGCAGCAGCGGCAGCTCGTAACGGTATTGGTCGCCCGTGGCATCGGAGACGAAGAAAAGCAGGCGAGGATGGATGCCGCTTGCGCGCGACAAATATGTGCCGGGGGGGACACGCAGCGCGTTACGAAACGGCTGCACGCGTGGGAAACGCGGCTTTTCCGCTTTTGGCCGCGCCTACGAGCCCGAGATCTACTTTCCAGCCGCGAGCTGCGATCTCTCGCGGTGTGTCTCTGCTCGATTGCTTGCGGTGCGCTCGGCTCCGCTTTTCGAGGATGTATCTCGGTTCGGCGGACGGCGACGGAGGTCGACGATCGACCGAACCAACGTGGAAGAGCATCGCCACGGAAAAGGATGGGCACCGATTGTACGAAAAAAAAAAGGAAAAAAGTGCGCTCCTCTTTCCCCGTGGAGAAAAGCGAGCCGCTAATTCATGCAAGCGGAGGCTAACAACCTCCGGGCGGTAATCTTATCACTGGCGGGCCGGCACTTTGCTTAGATTCCGCATACTGTCCGCCTCGAAGCCGCCTCCTCCTCGTGGAAAGGTACTTTGCTCGGCCATAAAGACAACAAGATCGCGCTTACTTTCCGATATCTCGGCTCCGCATCGACAGATAGTCAAAGCATCCTCTCTCTCTCTCTCTCTCGCTCGGGAATTGTGTGCACGCGTGTACAGCAAGCGCAGCAGACCGTCCCGTCTGGTCGGGCCTCAGACTTTAATGACGTCATTATCTCTAATTAGAATTCCCATGGCGATCGTCCGTCTGCTCGCGGAGGGCTCTTACGCGGCCCGTTACACCTGACGCGTTTCCGATACGGATCGGACTAATATTATGCGCGAGTATAAGGCTGATTTTATCCAAGCGCCCGACGGTATTACCCGCAGCCGCGCGCGGAGGGCGCCGCTCGATATCGCAACTGGCTGCTGCTGCTGCTGCTGCTGCCGCCTTGCAAGCGCTAAGAAAATTGTAAGCGAATATTTGGCGATCTATCGATATACCGCGCGGCTAATCGGCCGCTGATTATCGGACGTACTTTAGACTCGGGACGAGAGGGAGAGAGAGAGCAAGGCTGGTGGAATCGTTGGAAGGCTGATCGATCAGCTGCGCTTTCCGAGGAGTAGCTCTGGTAGCTCCGCGTCTGATGGCGAGCGATTGCCCGCGGAGTTAATATTTCTTATCTTAAGCTTTCGACTAGATGAGTGTTCTAGGAAAGTCTAAGAAAAAGTTTCTGGAAGCATCAACTATAGTTTCGATAGTTTATTTTAAAGTGTACCGACTATTCGCGCGGACAAAGACGTATCGAAATTTATAACGCTTTCTAAAAACACAGAGATCATTATCAATCTAATATCCATCCGCAGCGGCTTGTCGAACGCGTCTCATCCGGCCGTGCAAATGCGTATGCAGCATAAAACATTGCCGAGCGCACACCGTTAATTAGCCCTCGGGGACAAAGAGTATATACAAAGAATATTGGCCGATTGCGCAAGCGGTGTCGCACAGAGAGTTTATTGTTTAGCCGCGGCGAGCAACAAAGTGCAGCATTCAGTCATCGAGGACCTTCTTCTTCCTTTTTTTTCTTGCCCGGCAAACGGGGGGCCTCTCCGGCAGCGCGGCGCGACGACGCATCTCTCTCGCTCTCTCTCTTCTGGTGCCTGTTGCCGAGCGCATAAAATGTGCGGACGCGCGGACTCGCTCGCGCGCGCACACTTGTAACTCTGCATTCTTTCGCGGGCGCGTCTCCTCTCCCTTCCTTCGCCTCCTCGATCTTACTCCTGCACTTTTCGTTGTACGCCGGCTTTCCTTTCGGTTCGACTCGTTATTCATCGATGCTCTCGGGAGTCGAGCCGAGCGCGGATACCTCGTTCTTACGGAGGCAGAAGCTGAAGGCTCTGCTTTTTCGTTAATTTTGGTTCTGAAATCTATTTTTGCAAGTTTTAATGCACTTTTTACTTCGCCCGTTTGTAAATCTTACTCCAGTATCGTCATACGAACAAGACGCAAATTTCCTTGAGTCAAACAATAAATTCGAAGCTCGAGCTTAAAACGGCGAAAGCTCAGCTCGAACGAATCACGCGGGGGCGCATCCACGAACGAAGCTCGAGAACGGCGAAAGCTCAACTCGAACGCGAATCGACGTAATCTCGGGAAAAACAATAGCCGCGGCCGGCCGGCGTCCGCGAAGCTCCATTAGCATAGCGACGGGTAATTGGCGAAGGTGCAGCGGTCTCGCTCGCGCGAAAAGCTGCATTTTGCGAGAGCGCAGAAAATCCCTCGGTCTCTCTCTCTCTCTCTCTCTCTCTCACGGCACGACGCGTCTGACGTCAAACGGAGAATGCGCTCTCCCCCCTCCCCCTCTCCCGAGGCGCACTGCGGCCGCGAATACCTGTTGCTCGCGTCGCCGCCGCAGCTCGTGGGATAAGCGCTGCGATGCGGTCACGTGCCGCTGGAGAGATAGAGAGAGAGAGAGAGCTGCTGAGTATTGGACTGAACGCGCCAGGCGGTGACCTTCGTGCCTCCAGCGGGGAACCCCCGGAATTTATGGATCTTGTCGAGGGATGATGCTTTTTCCTTGCGGGGAGAGGGAGTTTTGAGCTGTTTTGAGGGTTAGCAATCGGAAATAAGTGGGCGTTTGGTGAACCGAGTCGCCAACCTTTACTGGCATTGATTTTCACATTAACTTACATTCTTAGAATGTGATTGTTCGCTGTCGATCGTAACTATAGAAAACTTTAAAGATCTAAGAAACAAACGATTTTATAAGTTTGAAGAAATCATTGATTTCGCATTAAAAAGTTTTGTGGATAAAACTTTGAAAAGCACCCAATTATTTATTCACAAACTGCAAAACAATCCACTCAACGTCCACAAATCCACGAAATCACGTCGAATCGAACCTCCGGAAATCCCCAATTAATCCCATCAGCGTCGACTCTATAATACCCATCGCGGTGAAATCGCGAAAACCTCGGCGGGACGGCCCGACGGAGCCTCGGCAAGAATGCCCGCAGCTTCGTTTTTCGCTCGGCGCGCTCCGACTCGTGAGCATCCATACGTATATATATCGGCGCGTCGAATGACATTTACGACGTTCCGATTCCGCGAAGGTTGCGCGCCGCCGCGCTTCTCCCCACCCGGTCGGCGCGGCGCGAGCGCGTACGTGCATGCATGTAAGTACATGTGTAACGGCGCGCGCGCGCGGAGAGTCTTGCATTTTTCGCCGATGAGCGGCGAGTGCACCAGGCATCTCGCGGTTATCTAATGGTGCGTGCGAGCTGCCGCGGGGCTCTGTTTGGATGGTTTCGAGCTTATCTCGAGAGATGCTCGATCGCGGCGACTGCGGGTCGGAACGAAAGATTTTGGTGCGATGGACTCAGGTGACGATTAATTAAATGTTTAAGTAAGGGGGGGCTTTTTCGGGAGGGGGAAAGGAATCCGCGCGAGAGGAATGGCTGGGGGATTTAATATTACCGCTGGAATTTGCAAAAGGTTGCTTGAGTAGATGTCGATGCGGTGATAAATAATGGATGTTTTTATTATAAAATGTTCACTTCAGATTTAATAACGTATTTCAATAGCAACGAGTTGACATCATCGTAAATTCTTGAATAAGCGTCTGACAAATACGTTTAATACAAATCGTATTTATCATCCTTAAATGACAATTTTCATAATTTTCACGAAACTCTTACGAAAAACAATACGTAAAGAAGTACCTCGAAAGCATCCATTATACAGCAGTCCGCCAAGAAAAACCGCATCAATCAGGCATTACCGATTCATAAGGCGGGAAATGCGCTAAAAATATGTCCTCCCGCCGCGGGCCGCTTCCTTCCGCGAACGCCGATTTTCGAGTCGCTATATTCGATCGATTCCGTGTATATACGCGCTCGCTTACCTCCCTCTCGCCTCCTTCCTTTCTTCTCTTATATACTTTTTTCCGCGCGGAGGAAACTCTCGCCGCGGAAACTGTTAGGTGTACCGAACGAAAATAGCAGGGCCCCCCGAGTCTGGCCGGCCGCCAAATCTTGTAAAAGACCGTCTAGCTCGCGCGAAAGCGAATTATAACGTCTCGCGTATTCGTCTTGGTGTTCCTCTTCTTTTTTTCTCTTTGCCGCTTCCCCGATGGACGCGTTATTAAAGGTAAGCCAGACGTGAAGCATTTATTGTCAGACACTGACTCTTTTCGTCTGGCCCGCGGAGTCGGCTGTTTATTTGGGCGTCGGAATAGATTTTCGATTCGTCTGGCGGGAGATTATAACAATGTCGGCCAGTCTCTTTTTTTTTCGAGGATGGATATTCAATTTACATTGGCTGACTCGAATAATTATTTGGTAGCCTTTAATTTTCCGTGCGAGCTAAAGAATGATTCCGTACGAAGGCAAGCATCTAATCACCAAAACAATGAAGATAAACCGGTAAATTATCTTTGGTTATAATAAATTTATCTGCAAGGGGAAAACTACTATTGCACAACCGCAGGTTTTATCGCTCGAATCTCAATCCACGTATTGTAAAAATTCCAGCCGTTCTCCAAAAATCTTCCATCCACCATCGATATCCAATCCCTCCACACCGGTCGTCGCAAATCTCGCATCGCGCTCGCGAATCACCAATGAATACGCAGATTGCCTCGACTCTCTCCAAGTTTTTTAATTCCGCCGGCGGCGAGAGCGATCCACAACTTTCTTCCCCGGGCGAAAATGGATCTCCGTCTAGGCCGCCGCGATAAAAGTCGCGCCACGCACGCGGATTCCTCGAAGAGCGGCTGATAAAACTTTCGGCGACGAGGCCTTGGAAGTTTGTTTGACGAGAAGTATAGAGAGAGAGAGAGAGAGATCTCGCGGCTTCTTAGACGCACACACTCGAGATTACGCTAATTATGCGGGCTTTTCTTTTCCCCGCGCTTTGGGCGCGAGAAGTTGAGAGAGGGGCTTCCAAGTGGGAGGTAAAGCGCGGAGAGAGAGAGAGAGAGAGAGAGATAGCGGAGGTTTTGATTTACGCAGCTTTTTGCGATTGCTAAATGCTCGGTGCTCTTACGTACAGAACGGTTAGATAAATGAAACTTGTCGGGGGCTTTTCGCGATAGGAAGTTGTGCGAGCATTTTTTTCTTTTATCTTCGGTGTGTAACGAGAATTCTGAGAAGAATCTTCAAAGGTTATAAAAATCAAATTTTAATCGAGAACAGTCAGGGACCTTTGTAATACAGAACAAATATTAAAAGAAAAAACCACACCGCGCGCTGCTCCAATAATTATTCAAACGCATAAATTACGAGCCGAAGAAAAGAATCGCAAACATCTCCCCGAGCCGACCGAAAAGCGAGAGCAGAGCACTACACACCGATAGGCGGGGGCCAAGAGTCGTCGGTCAATGCTCTTATCTCAATCATTCGGCAGTCGTCGTATCGCGCGCCTCTCCACTTTTCTCTACGATTCTTTCCTCCTCGGGGCCGGGCGATAAAAAAAGAAACTTTCATTCTCGAAAACTGCCTCTCTCGCTCTCTCGGATAAGCCGACGCGATTTCGACTTCCCTTCCCCCCCGTTATCCCCCCATTGAAATTTTCGCTCGTGAATCAAGCCGAATGTACGTATAAGAACGGCGAGCGCTGGAGCTTCGATAAGCCGACGTTACGACGCCTCGGACCGAAGGTGAGATCGCTCGAATGATTTTGGATTCTACAGCAATTTTGAAGTATTTTGCGACGGGATTATCTGGGACGGACACTGTGCGGCTCGATTTCGCTGCTTTTAATCGAAGTCTACGATAGATAAATGTATTATGCGAGATTGAAAGGAGGGCTAAGATTGGGAAGAAAGTAATATCGGTAACGTCGTGGTGTTCTATTAGCTTTTCAATCAGGAGAGGACACTCTTTAACCCTCGCTTTATTTCCCCGGGGTGAGCTTCGCGTCGCCGAGACGACTTCGGGCGGAAAAAGATCGGATTCTCCGTCTTATAGCCGAGGAAAATAGAAATTAAATGGTTCTTATTAAGAAAGATTATCCCAATACATTAGCTGGCAATTACTTCTATTAATCAATTCATATTTACTAAGTTCTGCATTCCTTTGAAGCTGTTGATGAGAATCTTCAATTGCCGATAATAGATATTCACGTAAGAATATGTTCATTCAAAGCTGTTTACTAAATAATATTGCCGAGAAAACCAAAGAAACGATACAATCCCCTCTACGCTGAAACGGAGCGCGGCACAACAAGAAAAGTCAAAAGCCCACGAGATTTTCGACTAATATTATAATCAAAGGAGCGACTCGCGACAATCCGAGCGGGGCATAAATCAGGCTATGGAACATTTACGTCCTCCTCTACACGCTCTCCGGGCTCCGTGTTTATTTGAATTTCGAAGCCTTGGCCGGGCCAAGAACTTCTCGGAAAAGCGACACCGGTTTCGTAACCGATTTTCTTTGTTCTCGCTCTCCGCGCATATATACCTACGCGGCGCTCGAGCGCGATGATGATAGACGAAATTTAAATCGACGCATCTGCACTCGCGAGCGTGGCGCGCGCGCGCGAGCTTTTTCTGCGCAGCGCCGCCGCGCGCGTTCAATTGGGCATTAATTTCGTTCGGCTTTTTTGCGCGTTAATTGACGCAACGCGTTAAAGCACCTCTCGCGAATTTTAGCCTTTTTTTTGTTGACCCCTCTCTTTGTCTTGCGCGAGAGTAGGCGGACTGTATATACGGAGCTTTCGTCATCTTCCGCGTCACGAGCGAAACTTCATCGTAAGTCTGACGACGGAGCCGTCGAAATGATCGTCGGAAAAAGTCGGAGCGTTTTTTTTTTTCGAAGAAGCCTTAAGACTTGGAAATGGCAAAGGAGCTACTTTTTTTTAGTTGAGTCGATGCAAAGGTGTATATTTAGTGCAAATTAATCAAGTTTTGAGGTCGCTGCGTCAATCGAATTTAGAAACTTTCTTTTACTTTTTGTTTCAACAAACTTCTTTGTACAAGTACAAAATGTAATATTTCCAAGTGTATCGATCTAATACAGCAAAATGAAATGCTTAAGAGTACGCGGTACTCGATCTTAACAACCAGCTAATAAACGGCTAAAAAGCTTTTTCTTGTTAAAAAGAGCTTATAAACTTATTTGAATGCAGCGATAATAATAAATTGTCGATCGAGCGCTCTTGAAATCCTAAAGCCTCTCGCGAATTAAGAAATCTGTGATAGCCACCGAATGCCACACCGATGATTCAATCCCCGCATTTTTTTTTTCTGCCCGGCCATAAAGGCAACTATCGGCTAGTAAATTATTCGAAATTGAAATGCCCTTAGTCATTACTGTATATAGCGCGTGTACGTGCCGCATATACGTATATATTATACACGCAAGACCAGTCATAATTGATGTTAAGCTACGATTTAAATTCAAAGCGTTAGACACTGGCGAGTGCGCTCGCACTCACGCACGCGCACACACACACACATACACGCGCAGCGCGTTGCAATAAAAAAAAAAACTTACATTTTCATCAAATGATAACTCGCGGATTCAAATTGAATCGTAAAAGCCCGACTGATACTCCGCCGAGCGGGCAGAAATATTTCCGCGCGCGCGGATCGAGTGCATGCCGCGAAGAAGTTTTCCGGCCGCGGTAATAGCGTTCGGTAATTTTACGCCGCGGTAAATATCGCGCGGAGAGCGATATGTACATTTCGACTCGAAAGCTCGATCGAGCCGCGTAACGAGCTTCGGAGCCGATGACTCGGAGAATAACCATATGCACTTTGTCGCGTTCTCAAAAGATACGGAGTTTTGAAAATTATACCGCTACTTTGAGGCTAATATTAACAATAATTTCAGATTTTTGCTAATTGGCCGCGTTCGAGCGGCTCGAGTATTTAAATTTCCGTCTAAAAATTCCGAGCCGCTTTAAAAGCCGCTCGCGGCGGATAATTAAAGCGGCCAATTTACGCAATCGCCTTACGGCGCAATTTTCAAAATCTCCTCTCCTCGGCGCAAAGTATCTACGTATATATATAGTCGCGGATTATTCTCTGTTTACACGTCAGTGTCGTCGTCGGGGGGGCATTACCTCATAGCAGTCGTAACAGCCGGGCGCCGCACGGAATTCCTCGCTGGTCTCTCTCGTCTGCCCGGATCCCCTCTGCGGCTTTTCCTTAATCAGCGACATCCGGCCCTCCCACGCATCGTCACCACTCGGAGAGAGCCCCCCGTCCGTCGAGAGGCCGGAAAAGAATAAAGAAAAAAGAGAGGAGGAAACGAAGAAGAAGGTGAGCCAGCTCGTCTCGCCAAAAAGGAACAACAGTTCGTGCGTAGTCTCTCTCTCTCTCTCTCTCTCTCCGGTGGTGGCCGGCACTCGAAATTTCGCACACATGCCGAGGTACAATCCATACGGATATATATGCCTGGTGGATGCAGCAGCAGCAGCAGCGGCGGCGGCGGCGGCGGCGGCGGCGACGGCTTGTTCCATTCGCGCGAAAAGCAAAGTAGAAGGCACACTCTCTCTCGGCGGAACGGAAGGCGTGAACTGTCAGGCAGTGCGGACGACCGGCTGGCGGACGAGAACTGAGTAGGCCAGCCGTTCGCCCGTGGGATCCCCCTCCTTCCCTCTCTCCGCCGCCTTTTTCGCGCTCTAGCTCCGCGCGCGGAGCCGCAGAGAGGGACGGATCGCTCCTCTGTAAGCTCTGCTGTGTGTGCGTGCGTGTGCGCGCGCGCCTCGGTGCGACTGTGTAAGAGCGGCCCGATACGTGCGGATCTGCGAGCGCGAGGAACGCCGGAGCGAGAGAGAAGGAAGGCTCTCGCTTTTTCTCTCTGTCGCGAAAAAGGCGGAAGCTTAGAGAGATGCCCCTCCGCCGGAGATCTGCCGCTTTTCTAAGAGATTTTTCTGGGAAGTACGCGTGGAGCGAGGTTTCGCGGCGAGGCTTTTGGAGGCTGGGAGGGTCGAGGCAGTGATTTTGGTTAATTGAACACTCGGGGAACGATTTATTCGCTTCTTGGACACTGGCTGAACAGTTTCTGGTATTTAATTAACTTGCCAGATAAAAGCTTCCAAGATTCAAATTTTATACCTCGATGACAATTTACATATCTTTAGTTTAAAAAACTTCTCAATCGCAACGCTCTCCTCAAAGCATCAGTAACAAAGTTCGCGCAAGCAATCACCTTCCAAAAAAAAAAAAAAAAAAAAACTCACCCCCCCCTCAAATCGAATCTCCTCGAAATTCCTCGCAAGAAAATCAGCCCGCGCGAAGCAGCTCGCTTTCCTCGAATCGCGCGATAGCAGCGGCGGCGCGTACATCGCGTGTTTACGCGAGCCTCACGTGTCGCGCAAGACGCCCGCGTGCCACCGCCGCGACGCACGTGAGGCTCGCGTGAAGAGAGCGCAGTGCGCTGCTAATTGCAAAATCGTTGAGTTTTCCGCGAGAGAGGAGCTCGCGCCCCCGCGGCTGTGTGTGTTTGCCAGGCGCTCGCGGAGCTTCGCCGCTGTGTGTGCACGCTCATCACCGGCTGATCGATGACCCGTGGAGAACGAGCGCGTTTTAGTGCGCACCTCGGCGGACGATAAGGACGACGACGGGATAATTTCCTTTCGGAGCATTTTTTTATTTTTTCGGAAGTGGATCGACGACGACGTTTGTTGCTTTGGGCTGCGGTTGATTTTGCGTTTTTCAGAAGTAACGCGCAGTTTCCAAGGCGAAGCGATAAGAGTATAGGGCTGCCAATGTGGGTTTTTCATACGTAATAATATTTTCCTCTGGGATTTCGCGAGTTCGGCGTGAAATTCAAAGGTTTTTCCGCGGTATTTCCGTGTAAATTACGACTTATCAACAAACGGTCTCACAGCTCGGCCGATTTTCCGAGAGCTTCGCGTACGTAAATTCCAAGTCACACTACACTTCGTAACAGAAATTCTTCTCCGCTTTGTACACATGCTGATAAATTAAAGAAGCGACGCAAACGCCTTCAATGCTACTGCGCAGAAGCTACCGACCGAACTGAAACTGCACCGATTCAAAGATTTCTCCCAATGAAACTGTATCGCCAGCGTTGACTCACCGGCTATCTTTCGCCAATAAAACGCTCGACGCCCGCAGTGCAGGGAAGCCCGGCCCGATAGAAAATGCGCGGCTGTGCATTAAAATGCGCGTCACGCGTTGTTGCGCGGCGAATGTCGGCGGATGACTGACGAGATTGTTTCGAGGAATGCGGCAATCGCGGATGCCGGCAACGTTTTCGGACTGGATATTATGTTTTTAATTTCGATGGCCTGCGGCCTGCGACGGAACGTCGGTGATATAATAATATGGCAGGGAGCGTTATTTAAGTTACGATGCGTGCGTATAAAATGTTTAAATAATTCAATGATTTAAATAAACTTTAATTGTCAATGTCGAAAGTATGAAAAACTTTTTGGTCTCTGTTGAGTAACTCTTGTACATTGCTTTAGATATAGTGACAGTGTCTATGTCGATAGTTAAATTTATAAAGTAAGGAAGTAAGCAATATATATTAGAAGAGACCCGAAGAGAGCCGTATATTAAATTAAAGTTGTAGGAATTTCAGTCTTCTTTTCATTTATATTAATGACGTTGGCATTGTGATGAGCTATTATGTGATAATAGCTAGGTTAAGAAAATTACGTTTGATCAATTCTAAAGGCAGTTTCGGCTTCTTAATGACTTTTTATTGCTTTAACGAAGCATTTTCTTGCGTATAAAAATTGACGGGCCAAAAATGTTGCTGCAAAAATTTCCTTATGTTATCAAACTTAGGAATATTAAAAATATCTAAATAATAGTGCAGTTTAAAAAAAATGAATCGATTTTTGTTAATTTTCGGCTACGATAACTACGAAGATAAATAGCTTTTAAATTGTAGTTTATAATATGCAGTATAGTTAGTAGTATCAGACAAACCGAACCAGGCAAGCGTAATATAAGGCGACAATTATTTACAAATGAAACTAATCAAAATAACTATCGTGCATTACACTCAAATTTCACTCGCATTCTGGGAAGAACACGCGCAATTAAAAATTCCTCAGTTTTCCCAAAAGAATACATTAGCATCCACAATTGGCGAGCGAAAGTCGGTCCGTCCGTCCCAGACGGTCGTTCGAACTTGTCGTCCGAAAGGGCAAAAAGCTCATATACGTAGCTCCTCGAGCATTCCTCCCTGCAGACAGAAGGAAGTAGCCGGCCGGCTGCTCGCTCCCGACTCGAACTCTCGAAATAATCGCAGACGCTTTAAAACGGTAACAAGCGGCGCGTCGCGCGACGCGCCCACAGAAAATAGAAGCGCGCGAAATGGAGGTCGGCCGGCCCGCGCGCGCGAATTTGATATATAAGGAGGAGAATGTGTATCTCTAGGGCTCGGGCGCGCGACCGGCAAGGGAGAGGCTATTTTCGCCCGCGAGCACACTGCGGACGAACGCCAGGTGCGGAAGTGCCGCCCGGAGGAAAACTTTCGCGAGAGAGAGAGAGAGAGAGAGAATGAGAGCTGGAGGATATTTCGACTTTAGAGTTGAGCCAGAAATTTGGCCGAGGAGGAAGCGCCGAGTTAGTAAGTTTAAATAGTTCGTGATTCGAGGCTGACGAAAGTTTTGCCTTTGGTTTTCCGGGGTTTATTGGGAGAACATTTCTATTTTGTGCAGTCTTTCGATGAGTTTTTATTGTAAAAGATATTAATTTGGTTGTTGAGAGTAGATATCAACTAGTTTTTTTTATAGATTCCTTTTTAGCTAGAGTTTATAAATGAGCGAGTAATCGAAGGCGTTAACCGTAATTAATCAGAGGAAAATAATCGGTATATATATTATGCATTATATATGATTTATATTTAAATAGTTTTGTGGATACTTTATACAGTTCTTGTCGATCCACAACTGCAGCAGTGAAAGTGAATTTACCTCCTTTAACCAACCTACTTTCGAGTCATAAATAATAATCTTTCTCAAATTTTAACTAAGACAAATTCCGGCTACCGTAAATATAGAATTCAAAAGTTCTGCATAACGATAGATAACGTATACATGTATTATGAAGAAAAGCTCACATAGAACAGAGTATACGATACCTCCTCGAAAAACCTGCAATTACCTCTCGAAAGACCGAAGCTAATCCCGCATGCGGCAACTGAAACCGGCAATTAAAAAAACCTCCTTGGCCGCGTCTGCATCGACGAGAGCTGAAAAAAAAAGTGCGGCTCGCTCGCGGCATCAGCTGCGCGCTCAAGTTCGACGGACGCTCGGGTCATGTCCTGACGGGGGCGGCGCCGCGCTTCCTTCCTCTCTATATAGCTTGCATTCATTCATAAAGTCGCGCGCTATCTCTCTCTCTCTCTCTCTCTCTCTCTGTCTTTCGCTGCCGGCTGGCTATTTCGCCGCTGCGGAGGAGAGTTCGACGCGCTGAAGGAGAGAGGGTGTCGTGTTTTTGGGGTTTGGGGGCTGAGCGGTGACCCGAAGTTTACTCGCTGAGTTGGGTTTTGTCGGGGGAACATTTACTTTGTTGGAATGAACTGTAGTTTCTTTTCGCGTTTGTTGTGATTGTTGAGGGGCTGTAATGACGTATTTTGTGATTGCAAATTTATTGTTACGTAACATTTTAAATGTAACCTTTCGCGTTAATTTACAGTTATTTCTCTTTCTATTTTTCATTCTTAAAATTTTTAATACATCAATTTAAAGAATTTTACGAAGAAATTTGGAAAGATTTTCTCTCAGATAGACTCAAATAATTATGAATGAAACAACTAAGTGAATTCTTAAAACACTTGCTCAATCACATATAGGAATCGAATCCAGCCAGTAACATCACGATTGAACAAAATCAAGTCAACCACCAAGAGCCATCAGCACCATCGACCTCCCAAAGCACGGGCAAAAAACCTGACACAAAGGCAGGGCACAAAGGCCGGCCGTACTTTCCCGGCTAAAAAAGGTCCCGTTTTCGACGCGGACACGAGACGCTGCCTCGAACGAATCGCCGGGCCTCGCAAAAAGCGACGGCGGCGTCGTCGGCGACTTTCTCACGCGCTCGGCATTCTCGCGGCGCCCAAATGGATTTTCAATTAGTCCCGAGGAGCGCGCGCTGCCGAAGCTGCCCCGCGGACACACACACACACACACACACACACACACCGAGCACAAGTGAAAATCGCGCGTACGCGGCGCGCGCGAGTTTGAGTAACGGTCCCCGCGCCGCGCCGCCGGGAGGAGCCGCGCGCGTGCGGGCACGCGGCGCGTGCGTCAGCCTGACCCGTTTTCTGCAGGTATGCGCGCAAAGCGTCGACCGGCGAACGGATGCGAAGCTGCGTAGTTTTCGAGCGAGTCGAGCTGATCGATGGAGCGACTGATTTTTCGTTGATATTTTGCTGATGTTTTCGGGCCGGTTGACTAAAGTTAGTGGGTTTGACTACTGAATTTGTTTTCGGAAATTATTATGTAATGCACAGTGTTTATTACATGCACAGTGATATTTTGGCTGGGGCTTATATAAATATGGAAAAATGATAGACTGGTCACTGCTGACAAAAAGTTTTATTATTCGGCCTGTTTCAGCCTGTTAGTAAGATCTTCAAACATTAATTGGAGCCATTATAAATTGTTAACTCGGCTACATGATTTATAAAATACTAGCATGCAAGATAACTGATTCGTTCTTGTAGAAATTCTAAGTTCAAAATATTATCGATTCTAAAGACAGAAAAGACTTTATTTAATCGATTCTAAGAATAATGAAAGGGAATTTTAAAATTACACCTTATTATTACAAAAAAAATTCTTACTTCGATAAAACGAAATCCATCATTACTGTTAATTAAGCACCACAATTTAGCTGTCTATAAAAATGACCTAAAACAAAAGTTTCACACAGTTAACCCAAAAGAAAGCTTACGATCGATTCATAAACATTTTAAAAAAGCCTTCAATGCAGCGATTAAAGATTTTACCTCGGCAGGCTCTTAAAAATTGATATCCACGAGATAAAAATCGCACAAGCTGCGCATTGATATATGAATTGCGTTAATTTCGTGCGGGAAAAAAAAAGTTTTTCACTCAGCGAAGCCATGAGAATCTCGTACTTGGAAGAGCCACACGAGATGCCTCTGGTGAAAATGACTTTAGAAAGGAAAGTTGGGCGCCTTTGTAGTTTTAGATTGTAATTACCTCGGCGGAATATGATCAATGTATCATCGCGCGGCTCCGGGTTGTGATTGAAATCAAATAATGCCTGTAATACATCGGGCGAAAGTTTGATTACTTTTCTTTTAATAAGTAGTAATGGTTCGAATGAGTCGGACATTCGCGGTCGATGGAAATACATCCCCGGGGTATTTAGCAATCTACAATTGTGTTCTCAAATTTGTGTGCTTAATTTTTTTCTTTATTTGCTGTTCGCATATTATGCTCTTATGTAAATTATCGTCGAACGCTTTCTACGTCTTGATTGTCGGTATATTTATTATCCGATTAACATTTTGAAGATTTGGACGGATGATCATTTTTTTTGACAAAGTGTCTGTAATCGAAATTTATATCATTCAGTACACGGACTGACTTTTAGAGTAAAAGTTACCCCCAAAATTAGAATTTTAGAATTAGAATTTCTTAATTATGGACTAATTAGGCTAATCGCAGGACAATGCGAAATAGAGTAATATTTACTCTAATTGAGTAATTTTTACTCTAATTTCGAATAAATTTTATCCATCAGAAAATCGCATTGTCCTGTGATTAGCCTAATTTTGGAGGTAATTTTTACTGGAAAATTCTTTCAGCGTAAGAAATAAAGGCAAACCTTTTAATTTACGAATATTATTATTTCTGAACCCAATAATTGATTTTGTACGACATTTCCATTTTCAATAAAATAATAAAAAAATAAGAATTAACCAAAACACTTCATTCGGCACTGATCCAAAAACAATTAACCGATTACAAGTAAACAAGCATCCACTTTTCCCTTCCAATCCGCAAGCGCCGAAAACTTAAAAACCCGCCGAGAAAGCCCATATACGTTATAACCAGATGAAAGTCCTCTGCCGGCCCTGAGTCCTCGAGAACGATCAAGCCGGGCAGATTAGCTTTTGCTTGAAGGTCCTCCAGACGCGCGAAACCGCGCGCGTGAAAAACGAGAGGGTGCGAAAAGCGCGGCGGCGGCCGCGTCTGAAGGCCCACTCGACGGGGAAGAAAAGGGGGCGCGACGGGGGAGCGCCGCGCGCTACTCCCTCGCCGATCGTCTCATGAATACTAATTGAAAAGATAATTAGAGAAGAGCGCGCAGACGTGACCCGGGTCAGTTTTTTTTTTTTTTTTTTTTTCGCGCGCGAGATAAGATTTCGACGGGGGGCGACCATCAAAGGCCGCGGGTTGTTTGCGCCCTTGTTGTCTTGTTGTCGTCGCCAGCCGCCGCAGCGCTGAATCTTTTAATCGCGCGTCACCGAGCCTTTGACGCAGGCTCGCGCTTTTTGATGCCGCCGCCGGGCTTCCGGTCTCCCCCGAGGCTGTTTGTTTGGGGGGAAAAGCAGAGGTGTCGGCCGATAGGCTCTAACCAGGCGCAGCACCGAAATAGACCGGGGTAAACCTACCGGAAAAGCGCTCTTTTTCATCGTCGGATTTTTTTTTTCGGGCTTTAGATTTTTGATAAGGAAGTGGGTTAAAAATAGGTGCTGCATTATGCTTTACCCCAAATATGGTATACAATGAGGTGAATGTTTATATTTATTCTTCATACAAATTTAGAATACATTTATAAATTTTTGTTTAGTTTTAGAAGCTACATTCAAACGCGAGTTCCAAACGTTTCCAACAATTCCGTCCAATCCTCGGCCTTCCGATAAATGAAATAATTTTCGGACAACCGCGCGATCAAGCCTTACACACGCGATAAAGCAAGACAGAAACGGCAGTAAAGAGCAAAAGAGAGCGAGAGAGGAGACTCCTGGCCGGCCGCGTCTCCCCCTCCCACTTCCTCGTTTCTTTCTTCCTCTCTCTCCAGGGTCACATTCCACGCTCGGATACCGAGAGAGAGAGAGAAGGATCCTCTCTCCCCGCGCTCGAGCGCACTCGGAGCATTGCGCTCGCCGCGTAAATACTTTGTTTCATTACGCGCGCCAGGAGCGCGCGCGGCCAGACTATACTTTGCCCTCTGCATCATCGTCTGGCGATTTCGGCTTCGGGGAATATACGAGCTTTTCGCTCTTTCTCTCTTATATGGCCGCGCGCAATCGCGCCAAATGGGAGCTGAGCTCTTTAAGGATGCTTAGGGAGTTTCGGAATCTGGAGCTTTGTTGGCGATGACTCCGAGAAGTATGGAGGTTTTAGTTTTATGCTTGCGAAGATTGCGAGTTGATCGTATGCTGCTGGGATAAATAAGTGCTTTACTTTGTGGGAGATTTACAATTCTGCCAAGAGGTACATAGCAAAAATTTACCGCGATTTCAATCAAGAGTGCCTCTTGCGCACTGCAGTAAAAAATAATAGTAATCTAGAACAGAAAACGCGTTCTTGTGGAAAATGTATAAAAAGCCAATTAAACCAACGATATAACGTTCCTTTTCATTAAAATCGGAAAGGCAAACGTTTCAATTAAAACCCATCAACCAGGCCCTCAAATCCATTGCGAATAACGCCGGCAATGAAAAATCGTCCGCGCGACGATAATCCGAAAAGCGCTTAGTAAATTCCCCGATAAACAGCTCGCGGCTAATCCGAGAACTCCGGCTGGCGAGTCTATACAAAGGCAAAGGCAAACGTCTCAAGTGGAAATGCCTCGCGTCTGGGCGGCCGCGTGCGCGCTCCTCTACTCCTTCCATGGGCCGTTCGCTCGCCCGTCCAATTGACGACTTCCTACGACTTCCGGTTCGCGCGAGCGATTGTGTTTCTCCCTCTCTCTCTCTCTCTCTCTCTCGGTCGGAAGTCCGCGTCGGTCAACGCGCCAAGCGATGACGCGATCGCTCGCTCTCTCTCTCTCTCCTTTTTTTTATTATTGCTATGCGCGAGGAGCGATTCGCGTAACTGACGTAATAATATTTCCCCCCTCCCCTCGCCAGATGGAAGAGCAGCCCGAAGATGGAAGCGGCGCGGCGAGGCCGCTTTTTAAATGCAGCGAGTGTGCGGGCTGAGCGATGGGCTTTTTTATGATGCTGATAAGTCGTCGCTGACGAGGCGGTTAATTGATTTTTTTTCTTTTTTTTTTTATAGTCGAATTTGGGGAAATCAAATTAGCTAACTCCGTATACGTCTTGTAATTTAATGCTTTTGAAATTACCTGCGGAATTATTGAAATTTATCGCTTTTTGAGATTTTTAACTTTATATTAAGATAATATGCACGTTTTTAAAGCACAGAGCGATCGAGGTTACTTGGTACATGAACTAATATTAAAATTTTTTAAAATAAAATTATAGTTTAATTATATTTCATTTTTTCACGCTACCTACCACCATAATGAGCAGGTAAAATTATCGCAAAAAAGAGTATTTTACCATTAAAAAAATATAGTAAAATTTCTATATAAATGAAAAAAATAAAAAATCAATAAAAAAAAATCTTCCCCCAAAACAATCCCACCCCCAAAAGAAGCTCAGCACCTAATAATTAATTAACGGAAAAACGCACCGTACATCATCAGCCCTCGCCCTGGCCCGACAAGTGCCCACTGTCGCAGCGTCGGGCTTGTCTACACGTGCATTGCGTAATTGCACGAGAAAAGAGGCCAACGTCCAGGGCTGCGGCGCGGGCAGGGCCCTCGAGGGCGCCAATCCCGCAGACGTCTGCTGTTCCCGTTCCGCGGCGGGCTCCGATTTCGAGATCAAGTGGAGGCTGCTGCCGCTGCTGCTGCTGCTGCCGGCGCACTCGATCGGCAAGTGAACCTCCGACGGCCTTTTTTAATCGAGTCAACGAGATTTTTCACCGGCTGCGGGGACGGGGCTGCTGACAATGTTTTTAAGTTTCGGGCTTTGGGTTTATGTGGGTTCGGGTATAGAAATCGCGCTTTCGTTTAGAAACCTTGGGTGAATAAAGTGTTTGTAGGCATATTCTGCTGATAGATTGGGATTGTATACTAATTTCTTTAAATTAGCATAATGTTACAGACGAATTTTAAGATTATACATATATTTATTGAACTAATCAAATTAAGCGCAGTCATTTACGTAATTGGAAAAAACCTTTTAATTTAAATCTGAACAATTATATAAAATTGAATTAAAAGTTTTTCCATCTCCTAATAATAAAAATATAATCTTGAAATAAAAAAGAAACTGAAAAATGACGATATTACCCAAGCACGCACACCCTGCAAGCCAAGTAAAAAATTTACCTCGATAAATAAACGAGGGAAGGCAATCTCGGCGACGGGGCACTGCGGAGGCCCAGTTACCCTCTACCCCGATTCCGCGGGCCACAAGTAGTTCACTCGACTTTGCTCTGCGTTCGCGCTGCATTTTTTTCTTCCTCCTGCTCCCCCGTCTTCTTCCTCCTCTCTCCGCGTCGTTTCCGCGCAACTTTCGCGCGGGTGCGAGAGATCGGCCGCGCGCCCGGCGGGGTTCGTTGCCTCTCTCCATATCGATCGGCTCGCGATGAATTTCGCGGCTCGCTTCCCGCCAGGCGCGCCGACGCGATACACGTACACGCGGGGCCGCAAATCCGAGGGCCGCCGAGCTTTGACCCAGAAGTCTAACTCCTGCGCCCAAGTGCGCGGGCTGTTTTATTTAGAGGCGGCGCGGGGGGCATCGACTTTCGCCGCGGACTGCGTCGAAATGCTGCGAAAGCCCGTGTCGGGCTCGCGAGACCTGCTTACGTGCGCAGTGTAATCCGATTGAGGAATTATTGGATTTGCGAATTGTTCAGCGGTCCGAGTACGGCTTACATATTTAAAATTTAATAATTAGGCAAAACAATTTGTGGATAATTTTCCGAAATATATTTTTATTTTTCAAAACGTTATAAAAATACTTTTGATATTTGAGATTATTTAATAATTAATTATAAATAATTGCAAAGCATTAATAAAGCTTTATAAATATAATTATTCGTTGATTTTCCTAAAAAAAAAACTCAATGAGCAGTTAATATAATGACAAATTTATTACTATTCAGCGCACATACAAGATCAGTGAAGAAACATCCAAAAGATCAGCATCTGCATTAAATACAAATGAATTCTTACGTTAAACTTCTCAACCGAATTCACAATTCAATTACCTTATACGTTGTCTATTAAAATACCGATGCAACAACCCCTGAGATCCTTCCGAATTCTCCTCTCCTGCCCTTCATCCTCGGCAAAAAGCCCGGTATAACTAAAAAGAACGAAAATGACAATCGCCCCCCACTCGACCGAACGAAACGAAAACAAAGCAGCGCAGTCCCCCTTCGACTCGGGGCCACGTGCGCGCGCGAGCATCCGCGAGAGCCGGCGGCGGCGGCGGCGCGCGTCTGACTGAGAGAGAAAACGAGGCGCTGCTTCCGAGGGGATGCGATCTTGCGGCAACCCTCCCTCCCTCCCTCCCTCCCTTCCTCCTTCCTTCCTTCCTGCATCCTTCAACCCCCTCGACGCCGCTGGCCTTGGAGGTCCATTCTTCTGCCGGCGCGAACTTGTAAGGAATAACAGCTGGTGTGCGATGTGCGCGGCTGATGCAACCGGCGGACGGAAGGAAGAGGACGGGAGATTTTGAGGGAAGCCACCGCTAAAGAGGCGAAAGGTGCACGCTCTGGGATTTTTGGGAGTGGCTCGCGCTCGTTGTTGGGAGGTTGAACAAAAGAAAAAAAAAAGGTTTCGGGAAAATTGAATATCGTTCCGTGGCTGATGAGTAAAAAGTTTATTAAAGGTAAATGAGCGACGGATCTTTTTCGGAAGCTTTTACCTTCCGACATTTTTTTTTTTTTTGTAAATTGTCGAAATTTTTTGAAAAGTAATTTGACTAATTTCATTATCCATTTATATGTCTACCATTACGCACACTTTCGTCAAAGAATAAGACATTTTATCTCCCAAATGTATCTAAAGAAAAGCAACTCACAAATTCAAAAGGGTAATTTCTTTTAATATCATAATGAGGCGTACAATGTAATCTTAATTCGCTTTTAAATCACAATGTGCGCGTCGCAGACGCACTCTCTTTCTCTCTCTCACACTCTCTCTCTCTCTCTCACTCGCAGACAACGCAGACTTTATTTTTCTAGCATAGCACCGATAGAGCGAGTCCGCGTGCGTTGCATACCGTTAAAAAAAAAAGAAAGAACACAATCGCGCCTCGCCCTACCCTGTATTTTAATTAACAAGTCGGTTTTGCGCACAAAAATTCAAGTCTTGGAGCTCCACATCTTTGCGCACACTGGTTTAATATAAACCGGTTACATATACAATAATATAGTAGCTCTCCGCGCATCGACGACAAAGCACGAGAGCCGCTCGGCGAGCCTCTGTGTCCCTCGGTTTATCGTATTGTATTTACAGTATACTGTTCGCGTTTATTGCCGCCCTTTTTTTTTTACATTATTATACCTTCGTATCAAAATAGAAATTCTACGCGCGACCTGGTATCCTGGCGTCGTATATCGTAAAAATTATTTAGAATCCCGATTCTTGATTTCTTTAGTCATTTGGATAAACCAACGTTTCCGCTCCTCCCTGCTTATTTAGCTAACTTAAGTCTGCGGTTCAAAGTAAAGAATGTAACAGTAATTTATGCCTGCTTTATTGTAAAAGTCCTTATTTTCATATTTTATTCGTAATTCTACAGTATAAGAAGTTAAATGCTCGACGCGCATTGCCCAGAAATTGACATGTTCATTAGAAAATAGCTAACAATCTAAATTACTGGTCAAAACAACCTCGCAAATGCTCGTCTCATCCGTGATTTGATCAACGAACGATTTCATGTCCCCCGTCCTTACGATCCGCCCGCGAATAACCTAACCAAATCCGTGAATTCGTCATAAGCACTTGAAAATTGTCAATAACTCAAAGCTCGGAATTCGCTTGGAACGAAACCGTGGCGGCGGTATGCGCGGCTTAACCTACTCAATTGTTATCTTTATCCAAATAAGGGAAATCCCGGCCACTGCGAATCCTGGCAGGATAGAAGACGGCAGCGGCGATGGGGGTGGAGAGTACCGCTCGAGCAGCCGCCGGCCGAGCGGACGAAGCGCCGGTCGGCGGAGTCGAGGGTTGCCGAGGGCTAACCGAGTCCTACGTCCAGAGACATCATCACCAGGAAGCCGACGATGGCGCCCCAGCTGGCCAGCTTGCCGTTGCCGCTGCGAACAGAAATCAGGAGTTTTTTTATATATACTTTGGGCTGAGATTTTTCGTTTGTTAAAATGAGGAAATCGGTTAAAAAATTAATTAGCGACGTTTTATACTTTTGTAGTTAGAAAGTGTGTATTGGAAATAATAATTCTTGGTCGAGTAAAATTTTGAATTTATTCTATGATTTATATAGAATCATTTCTATTTACAATTTATAATTGTATTAGATGTGCAGAAAAATTTTCCATTAATAAACACTTTAAAAATTCATTTCTTCTAAGAGAATAATGCATTCGATTTCCAAAATTGTATAAGTTGATGAATTATATATATGTATATATTATCAATTATTAGTCGCGTTAAAGCACGCATATCAAGAATAAGTAATTCAATATTATTTAAAACTAGGTTTTTAATCATTTATTTATCAAATTTAAATAATAAAGTACCCTTAGATTATAAAAGAATACTAAATGTATATATAACGTAACAATAATAAGAATACTCTCCGAGCCCCACAAACATTACAATTACAATGTGTTCCAGTCCTCTGCTATAACGCTCAAGCAATTCTCATAAACGAGTCCTCGAACGCAATCGAAACGGCCGTAAAATAAATTCTTTCAGAAGCGCGCGCCCATAAAAACTCGAGCGCGATCCGCACCCTCGGATCCATCGGCGCTCGGTGCTCCCATCTCCGCGCCCCAAAGTAGCCCCGCGGCGGCAGCTCGTAACCCATCGGAGCTCCGGCGGGGACAAAGCTTCGAGCGGAAAAAAGATGCGACATTGTCTTCCCCGTGGATCGAGGAGGATTAACCTTTGGACTGCAAGGGATTTCGGGTGTCAAAGCGTCCTTCAAAAGCGACCGAACTTGTGTCTTCTGTCATGCATCCAACTATTCAAAGTTCGGATAGTCTTTCGACAAAAAACGGTAGAGTCTAGTCAACTCTTGTTTAGCATTACCCGCAGCTAACGACTTGGCGTTTGGTTCACCTACGAATGACCTCTAATTTGTACATACGTGGTCGGTCTCAATGTAAATACGTAAATCTTAAAGTATATTCGGACACGATACACATACGATTCTTAAGGGAAAAAAAACAAAACAGATTTTCCTTCACAGCCGATGTATCGGCTTTCCGGCAGTTCGTAAAGGTTAAAGTCCTTGCGCTCGCGCGTCACGGCTTGTTGGTTTTGTAAATTATACGAGGAGCCTCGCCGCCCGGTGCGTAAGTACGCGAGGTGGGCGTTCTGCCGCATCAATCATATGCGCGGACCTGTCGGTCTGCGAGAGTGCGGCTTGGCATTCGCGATCGGCCGCCGCCGCTTTATCGTGATTCGGAGCTTTGGGGGAAGCGAATCATCTGGTTTAGTGGAAATAATGAGAACTGCTCGTTTATCGGGGTTAGAGATCGAAATTGCGGGTTTGAGTGAGCTGCCTTTTTTTTTGTTCGCGAACAGGCTGTATATAGAGGTATAAGTGATTAATGATTTCTTTTCCTTTTGTGATTTAACGTTTGTACCGAGTAAATTTCGTCGCTTAATGTTTAGGTATTTTTTTTCGATAGATTAACTTTAATTTATTCTATGTTAAAAAAGTTAAAATTTTGAATTTAATCTAGAACCATCCTTGCACAAGTCTAATAAATTAAATTTCTTTTGAAAAAATGAAGTCATTATCGGAAATAGAAACTATTACTCAAATATATGTCACATTCTTTGATGGATCGACAAAATTTAGGCTTGGTCTTAGTTTGTTGGGAAAATGATTCAGACTTTATTAATTCCTTTCTCTGTTTACGAACTTTGAGGAAAATGGATTTATTTTAATACACTGTTTCAAGTGGTTGGTATGGAATACTTCTGGATAAATGTTTGTACATTATTTGATTAATGGATCTACATTTATAGAATGGACTAAAAAAATGGTATCATAGGTCGCTAAGTTTAGCTTTCAGATGAACAATATTTTATAGCCTCTTTGTAAATAAGTAAAAGCTGAATTATTTTAAAAAGTATAAGAGTTTGTCAACATTCAAATGTTTACTTCTTTGTAACTCTTTGAACTATTTCAAATAGTTACACTATACAACTTTATAAATAATGGACCATTAAAAAAAATCCAAAAAAAGTCTTAAAACGTCCTTCAAATAAAAGCCATAGCATTGCTAATTACATAATCTACTCTTACCAAAATGAAAAAATCGATTAAAATTCGCCAACTACCCTCTCCAAGCTACCAACCCTCTCGGCCAGCGTCGCAGCCTCGCCTATCGGTCAGCCCCCCTCAGCAGTCTCGTACCTGCGCAATCGATAGCTAGAACTAGGCGCACTCGAAAAAAGAGAGAGAGAGAGAGAGGGCCGCCGCCGGCGTATCTATTTTCACTCGACGCTTTCCCGAGGGAGCGCGCCAAGCTCGAGTATCTCATAGCGGGGCATCTCGCACAAAGGCACGGCCAATTACAATGACAATGACTCGGGGCCCTGGGAAAAACGCGCGCTCGCGCGCTTTTTCGGTATATATATATACACGCTTTGTTGATAAGGGTGGGACCGACCGACGCGCTGCTCTTCTTTTCGATTTCGTGTGTGAATTTTTCGGGGTGCGCTTGGTAAATAATCTAGCCGCTTTGTCACGGCGCTTTCGGGGCTGGATTCTTCGGTGGGACGCTTTTTTTTCGCCGCGGTGTGTCGAGAGAGTTTTTTCGCTCTCGCTGGGCGCCGAGTTGTTGAATGCGCCCCGAGTTTTCGGTGAGACAAGTTTATTTACCGCAGTGGCCGCTGCGGTCGGAATCAAGTTTGTCTTCTTTTTGGGAAAATGGAACTTTTTAAGTGGAATTTTGCGCCTGCTTGACTCAAGTTTTTGTAGATGTAAAATCCACTCGGAAACAAGTCTGTCCGATTGAAAAAAAGAAAATTGCATCTGTATAAATAAATGAAAATAAAGTGTCTCCAGTTCAATGCGAGAAATCAGCTTTGTGTGAGAATTGAATAGTTGACGCAATCGAACAAAGTGTAATAACAGGTCGAAAAGAAGACAAGGCACTGCCGAGCGAATCCCGCAGGAATTCAATTCCAATCATACACCGACAGGCATTATAATCTTCTGCTTTCATTGTATACATTTTGCTCCCCCCTTGGGCTGTTCCTCAATTTCCACGCGCTACGCCACTCGTTAATTAGGGACGTCCGACTAGGATAAACTCGCTGTTGCATCTGCCGCGGTATAAGAGATTTTCAGAGCCTGCACTTTACGTTCTTTTCAAAACTTGCGTAAGAAGCAACATTTTTTAACTCTACTTTTTAGTTTTTCAAACTATTAAAATCTTCGGACAAACAATTACGAATAGGAAAAGCGTCGGAAAATTTGTGAAAGTATACTTTTAAAATAATTTCTTGGAAACTCTAGTGTCAATTAAAATTTTTATTAAACTAATTATCCGTTCCAAAAAGGATAAACGAAAACCAGTTACTTGCACCTACAAAAAAAAAAAAATCCTATACATATCGAATGCGGCAACCCAATAAAACTGAAAAAGGGGTGGGAAAGTACCTGTTGCAACATCCCGCACTCCCACTTAACGATCCACTTCCCTCCGGCGCCTAATAGCAACGAGCCGAAAATAAAAGTGAAAATCCGCGCGCGCGCGTCCACGCAATTTCCCCCTTATATCTCGACTCTCCGCGTCCTCTCTCTCTCGCATGCAAACGCGCGCGCGCTTCCTCCGCTCTCCGATCGGAAATAAAACGAGGACTCGATAAGGGATCGACCGCTGGCATTTAAAAGGCAGCCTTCCCTCGGTGGGGGATATGAAAAAAAAAAAAGAAGAAGGGGGGCATTGTGTCGGTGGGAAAGCTTCTTCCGCGCCTCCGATTCCAGGCTGAACGAGGCGAGGCCCCGGCCCCGTGTACGTGGGGTGAAACGTGAGACGGAAACGGGTGCAAGTGCACGGGGATGGATGCTGCTGCTGCTGCTGCTGCCTGTGGCTCTCTCTCTCTTTCTCTTTCCTTTTTGCGCTCTTTCTCGCGCTTTTGAATAAGCCGGGTCGACAGTATCGGCCAAAAGTGGCTTTGTGGAACCGCCGGCGCGCAAATTGGGCACGACTGTCTGAACATTGTTCTTCGGGCTTTGTTTGTAAGTTAGAGATGGGGCTTGGGAGAAAAAGGCGGGCGACATAAGAATTTTATCCTTTGAGAATTCGGAAATGTCTTTCAATAAATTAATTATCCGAAAGCTATTTGTTTTTATTGTCAAGATCAATCGGGATTACATTATCTAAGATGTAGACCTTTTCGCAAAACCGTATCAAAATATTAAGAAAATTTTCACTTTTAAATACAGACCTATCGAATGAAAAATATTTCAAAATTTAACTTTCGCCTTCTCAGCAAAATTACTCAGTTCGTAAGAATGATTAGAAGGCAGTAAAATTTTCAAAGCGTTATATACCTTTCCCACAATCCTCGTAAGCATCTAATCCGACTGTACCGCCGAAGCAGCCATCCTCAAAGAACCGGCGTGGCCTCGCGCGCGAAGGAAAGAGAAAGAGCTCCTCGCGCGCGAGAGAGAGAGAGAGAAAAAAAAGGAAGAACCGGAACCAGTTAGCGGAGGGTTTAAAGCTTCTCCTCCCGGCCGGGCACACTCCTTTAATACCCCCGAAAAATACGAATGCGTGTCCTTTTGTCTTTCGGCGCGTTTTGTTTCCGCTGCAGCGGCGGCAGCAGCCCTTCTTTTTTTGGCCTCACAATGGGTTATATTCCGTTTTAATGCCTCCGACCGCTGAAAAATCGGTGCGCGCCCAGGGCTTGATTTACATCCCGGGCCGAGGGGGTTTCGCTCCTCTTTTAAAACTCGTCGCCGGGCCCGCCTGAGCTTTTCCTTCGGCTCTCCTTTTATTGTGCGAGTAAGATCGAGGAGTAATCGTCGAGTTTTATAGGGTGGAAGAGAGAGAAAGAGAGAGAGAGAGAGATTTCGCTCGGGGCCACGAAGGCTGTTTTTCGATGTGTACACATTGTTCGGGGATTTTTATGAATTATTCGCGATGAATTATGGACTTGTGCACGCTCTTAATTGTTCGGGATAGATTATCGCGATGCGTTATTGTGAATTATGCAGTCCTGCAGGGAGACTGCCTGACATATATATTTTTTTTTCTTTTAATGGTAAGGTTTGTTTCCGTCGTAACTGTCACATTTGTTACTGGGCGATTGTAAGGAGTGTAATTTTATTGTACAATGTTGAGCAATATTAGTTTTACAACTGATTTTATGATTAGAATATTTTTTCATCTATTTTACGTTAATTTGCGACATATTTTTTTAATACTCGTAAAAACTGTATTAATATAGTCTAAGAATACTGATTAATCTTTAGACTGCCGGTATTTTTGTGGTCAAAAAGTCGCAAGTTTTGGTGTAAAAATCCATACATAAGTCACCTAAATTACTAGGACAAAGGTAGCTTTGCAACAGTCTAAAGTTTAATTATTAGACTCAGGAGCAAGAAACTAATGCGACAAGAAAAAAAAATTCTGCCGCACTTCCCAGTCCTCGCTCAATTCTCGAAGTGCGCCTCTCGCTTGAAATCCAAACTCACCTCTGATGCGCCTCCGGAATGATGTCGTCGATGACGACGTAGATCATGGCGCCGGCTGCGAAGGCCAAGGCGTACGGCAGGACGGGGGCGGCGAGTGTAACGCAGGCGGCTCCTAGTACCCCGGCTATGGGTTCCACCATACCCGAGAGCTGCCCGTACCAGAAGCTCTTCAGAGTGCTGAAGCCCGCCGCTTGCAGCGGCAGCGAGACCGCCAGACCCTCGGGGAAGTTCTGGATGCCGATGCCCAGCGCCAGATTTCTGCAACGGAGAACAGAGCGGGTTTTTAATTTGCTTCGGTCAACGATCGAAGGTGAGCGCGCCTTATATTTACATAGGTTTCACCGAAAACCACTTATCGCTACACGCGCCAAGAGCAAATGAAAAAGCAACGATCGTTCGGTCGCAGGTAGAGAGAGAGAGAGAGAGAGAGAGAGATCTCCCGCGTCCGCGGCTGCAACGGGAGCCAGAAACAAATCGAAGCTCTACGCTCGAGCGGTCAAAACAATCGTCCATTGTGAGCCGGGCATATTTGAGCGCTCGCGTGTGGGCGCGCGAAATCCGAGAACTCGCCGACGAAGACGACGACGACGACGACGGGGCTAAGCGGCAGTGGCATATTCCGCGCTCCGCATGTATATACACGCCGAGTGCACGCGTGTACCTCGCACGTACGTACGCGCGACGACCGCGAGGGAGAGAGAGAGAGAGACGAGTTAAGCGCGGCCAAGAGCGGAGAGTCGACTTCCACATTCCCGGCATTTTTCCGGCCGTTTCATTCAGCCGCACTGACGCGCTACTCCTGGCTATACATGGGAGGCTGAGGCTGCGTTTAGTCGACGATTTCTTATCGCGATTTTCGCGCTCTTAAGGCCCTTTTCACCGGACGCCGTGCCCCGGAGCTTTAGAATTTCGCCTTTTGTTGGAGGTTCCAAGGCTCCATCGCGCGGATTGGATAAGCTTTTCTTTGAAACCTGAATTTTTAGAGTCAATTTATGGAAATTATTCAGTCTCATTAGCAGAGGTTTAACGATTTCGCACACGAGTCGTTCATAAAACGTAAGGGTATATAATAAATAAATAAAAAAATATCCTCGCCAGACTCTCCCAAATTCCAGCTGGACGCACAAAGCCCCGTACTCCCCGCTCGGACTCGTAATCGAAAAGCAGTGTTGCGCAAACAAAAGTCGTACACATCAGAGCGAAATCGGCCCGAGAGCGCGCGGCTCGTCTCTTACGGAGCCCCGGAGAGGATCGCGAGCGGAGGAGATGCGCGCCTCCTCCCCTCCTCTCCCGCTGTAATAAAGTTAAATCGCGATAAACGGATATATCGCGAGAGCCCTTGAATGAGAGCCGACAATTTCCTGAGGCGGCGACGCTAAGCTCACACTCTCCCGCCGCGCGGCCGCTCGAAAAAGGTTTAAAGACTCGTCGGCGGCCGGAATAAGAATGAAGAGGAGAGAAAGAGAGAGAGGAGGTACGGAGAGCAGGTGAATGAACGGCGATCGCCGAGCCTGGCTTTCATGCTTTCTCGCGCCAAGCTCCCGCGGCAGCCGTCATCCGTGGCATATTGCACACTCACACACCGCCAGAGAGAGAGAGAGCTAAGCTTATCCGGACTACTTTGTGAATGAAGGGGAAGGCGATTCGCGTGTGGACGCGGACCAGGCAAAGGATTGACTTACGCCAAGAGCCGAACTGCAACGCGACGCGGCGACGCGGCGACGGTTCGACCGACTCGCCGCGCGAAGAGCTAAGCTCCGAGTCGAATTTTTCGTCTTTCCTTTCCTCCGGCCGAGAGTTGGCCGCGTTTTAGCGTTCGTTGCTTGAACTAGAAATTGATATAAACCATCCCTTCGGGAGGAGTTTTCGCATCAAATAGCGAAACGGCTGCATTCTTTCCGTCGAAAGTCGATTAGCATACGTCCAAAGTACACAATAATTCAATCGCTCCGCAGTCTAGTCCCATTACACAAAGCAAACTCGCGTACACGCCGAGCGAACGAACGAACGAACGAACGAACGAACGAACGAACGCAGCGGCGCGCGATTACAAAGCGCGCGTAGAGCAAAATGCCGCGCGGCTCCTCAATGAACGATCCTCTCGGGGCTCCTCGAGAGAAGCCAGGCAGCCCCGCAGACTCCCGGCGCATTCTAGAAAGCGCGCGAGAGAGAGAGAGCGCGCGCGACGTTACTTAGAAGAACAATAGGGCCGCGCGCGCGCAGGTGAGCGAGCGCGAGTGAATGAATGACGGGACGAGGAGAGTCTCGTCGCCCGGGAGAGTGTTGCCTCTGTGCCGGGCCGCGAGAGAGATTATTATGGCTCGGTATGTCTTGGCTGGCCATTTTTACGGGCCGAGCCGGACGCCATTGGCTGCAGCGGCGGCAGGCAGCAGCAGCAGCAGCAGCAGCCGAGCCGCGGTTGCCAGCAGCTCGCACATTCCAACGAGTCGCTACATAAGAGGAGGTACAGTTAACCTGCCGCGACTCCCGTCCAAGCGAGATCTTCGCACCGAGGATCGGAGGGAGAGAGAGAGAGAGCAGAGATCTCGAGGTCATTCGCGATCGTTTTGCACGCGTTTCAGATGCGAATCGATGCTCAAGTTATGCAAAGCCCGGCTTTTTTCGACCTTTGCGAGAATCGGCCTGGGGATTGGTTGGGTAACAGTTTTTTAGGTGGAGATTAAGTTGCCTGTTATAGTAAATGCAATTTATTAGATGTAAACGGATTGAAAAAGATGATTTAAAGTTAGAATGTTTACTGTAATAAAAATGGGAATTGTACTATATAGATTAACGTTATTTTAAAAAACTTTCGAACACTTGGACGTTACGGGCAATTTTATAAGAGAGGAAATCATTTTAATCTCACACTTTTAACAGCCCAACATTTTACAAACCAATTATCGAAGCACTTTTTTTAATGAATCTTTTATAATAACCGTGGAACAGTAGTATATGATCTCGAGCCAAGTTCACCGAAGAAATCATTAAGTTCCATGGGAACGAAATGAGTTTACCGATATAGATCCTTAATCTGAAACCAGTCTGCAAAAAGAATCATTTCCTCGCGTGGTTACTTATACTGTTTAGAAGCGCAAGTCTTGACCTTAAATTATGGCTTTCGTTAACTAACAAGGCTTAAATTTATGCTTTTCGTATTTACGCTTTCGATAAAAGTAACGTTTACTCTTATATACAAACGTCGACTGCTAAATATAAATTTTAATAAACTATTATTTCAGATCTTTTTTCATTAAATTTAGGTACGAATCTTAATAAAAAGAACTCTACACAATTCCAAAAAGACGAAATAGAAAATAAATGACGGAAACTATGTGTCGCAAGTCCTTTATTATTAGACTAAACGAGCCGAGGCCCCGAAAACCAGGCATAAAAGTTGGATAAAACCCGTAAAACCATTGAGCAAAACAGCTCGAGCACGCTCGCGACGCACATTTCCCATTGTGCCCTCGCCGTTACACAACAATGACGCCCCGCGGTAAACGTCGAAATTCGAAAAGCGTCCGCACGAAATCGGCAGGAGCTCGTCCGGCGCGCATCCTCGAGGAAGCCAAGAATTACGAGGGAATAAAAGTCGCCGGCGACACAGAGGGCTTGAATGGCCGGTAGGGGCGCACAATGCGCGCCGACACCTTGACCACGCGCCGTATCGATTAGACGAGACATTAACGCCCCGAGGAGCGGAAAAAGAAGAGCGCGGCGCGCGAGCCGGGCCCCATTGTCGGTGGGGCCCGATTTTGCGGTTATTTATAGGTCCGAGATCCATTGTCGGAGTCGGAGCCAAGCTACGATTCGACTCGCTTCGCGGGAACGACGTGTGTGTTCGCCGGATTCGGGATTAAGGAAGAATGAGAGCGAGGAAAGGTGCGCGACGATTTTCGGGGGGTATAAGGTGCAAGTAAATGTTTAGTCTGTATGTCGGTTAGGTGAACAATACCGAAATAGTCGGTTAAATTAATTTTTATTATCGTGAATAAAACAAGGTGAAGTATATAGCGATCGATGCGATTGATATGATTGAAAAGCTTATTACCCTGATAGAAAATTAACCGGATGGGCTGGTTAGCTTGTATTTTAAATGAAGCGCTTTTTTTAGCTAAAATTGACTCGGGAAATCATTTTAAAAGATAAAAAATATCGTCACACTGAAATATTCACGAGCAAACATTTAATTATTTGATAATGGCAAAAAATAATAGCAATTTGTCGTTTTCAACTACAAAACAAGCTAAGAATTGGCTAAAAACTGCTTAACGTTTCTACCAGGGTAAAGAGGCCCGTAAAAATTGTTTAATTTGCTAGCACGCCAGCTGATAAGGTATTCAGATACGTTCCGCGGCGCAGAAGTACAGCGCAGAAAAAAAAGAAACTCTAAATTATTAGTGGGCGAAGCCTTGCGCAAGACAGAAAGAGAGAGATAGAGAGGTTGTGGCCTAAAAAGCAATCGGCATGGCGTTATTCTCCCCCGCGAATGCAGCGCAAGGCTCCGCCTTTTTCGCCCGGGCTTTTATTAGAGCCCGCGCGCGATAGCGATCAAAGACAAAGGCTCTTCCGTAGCTTTAGCAATTTTGGAGCTCGGCCGCCGCCGAGTGATTGAATGCGGATGTGCGTGCGGTACAGTCGCGGGAGTCGCGCGCTGCCGAAGAACCTTCCCGCCGAGCAGGGAATCGAGCGAAATTATAGAAACCCCCGCGACGTATTTCAGAGGCCACGATAGCTATCTGCCCTTTCTCAGAATTCTGCATAAAACAGAGTGCGTTATTATCGCGCGAAGCGTTGCAACAGCCACCTGCAACGAATTGATAATCTGATTTGGCCTTGTTGGAAATTTCACGAGTTTCTTTTCAGCCATTTTACTGATATTCACCAAATTTCGCCGGTCTACAAAAAATTCGTCAAAAATTGGCCAAATAATAATGAAAACTTTCAATGTTTTATCGCTGCTTACATTACGTAAAAAGTGCAACTTTTCGAATTATCGAACTTTTTAACAATTCTTTTCAACATCTTTAAACAATATTTATCTAAGTATAGTCAGTTATCAAAATAAGTAGCGAAAGCCAATTCTCTCACACCGTTCATTAATTCAGTCTATTTGAATTCAAAGTTGCAAAATTTAATTTGAAAAAGTTTTACAAGGTAAATTTACTTCTTAATTACAGTCTTAATTTTCTACTGCGCTTAAGTGCATTTGAAAATTCAAATCTATTCTTCGTGTATCAGAAAAATACCCAGTTTACAGGTCGTTTATGCAAAAGTTTTTGAGCCTCCTGCGTCCTTACTTTACGGACTGCAGCGGGCCGGCAGGGGAGCGATCGAGTCGCGGACGGCAATTCGGCAAGTCCGAGATTTATGCACCCTAGTTCGCATATAAGCCTTCACGTGCGCGCGCGTCATCGTGCGCGGCCGAGTGAAAGCCCCGCCGCGCGAATTCGACCTACCGACGAGGAGTGAAGCCCGGAGGTAAAAAATACGGGGAATTTATTCGGCGAGGGTTGAATATATATACCTGCCAGCGTTTTTTTTTCTTTTTTTTTTCTTTTTCTTTTTGGATTATCTTCGCGTCAAAAGCGACGAAACTTTAGCTTCAAATTGATGCGTCTCGAGAAAGCGATCGCTTCTTATTATAGCTGAATCTCATGCTCTGCGAGTGTACGTCATTAATAATTATATCCAGCTGCAATTCTACTCGAATTTATACTGTTCCTTTCAACGAATAACGCACTTTTATGGCTACCGGCAATCAACCGAGATGTATTATTACGAACCTTTTGTTTTTCGAATAATTCAAAACTTTTGGGATTCTTTTTTGTTCCTGAATGAGTTTTGATGGGCATACATTATAAAAAGTCGTTTTTCAAGTTATTATTTTTGGCAATTCAGTGGCTTAGAGTTCTTTAAAAATTGAAACAAACATTTGAAAACAAGAAATGTTTACTTGAAAAGAATCAAATTTTTTAGATTCGAACAGAGCGTACTCAACAGTATTTACGGAAGTATTTTTAGCGAAAAGAATTCTTAAATATCCGTGTGCGAATTGAAGTTGAACTCGGCCTTGTGGTAAAGTAGGAAAATAAAGGGTTGATTGCAGGTGTATCGCATTTAAAGGCTCAAGTAATAATAAAAAAAAAAAAAAAAAAAAGAAACAGTTTCAATCTGCTGCGCGTTCATGTTAAATCGATAGGGAAGAAGTTCAGCAGCGGGGGATAAGAAAAAAAAGATGAAGTTCAAATGACTTGGCCGTTGCGTGCGCGCACCTGCTGCTCAACTGCAGGCAGCCCAGACATCAAAAGCAAACTCCTTTCCTTCTATTTCGATTTCTCCCCTTATTCTTAAAACAAGTTTCGATTCGATTTCAGACATGAAGCATAATTACAAAAATCGCCGAGGTTATACACTTCTCTTCAAACAGTCAAATCCGAGATAATGATTAGCTCTCCAATTGGAGATTGCCGCGAATTAAATAAATTTATGGATATTTCGCAGCCCCGACGGAGTGCACGAAATTACGGCTCACGGCTATCGATTTTTGGAGAATCCTAATAATAATAATAATAATAATAATAATAATAAAAAATAGCGGCTCGATCAGCGCTCGTGTCGGTTATTTTTTGATACGTTGACGCAAGGTAAAGTTAAAGTATAAAGCTGAAGTCGGCAATTTTGAAGTTCGGTCGTATATATAAATCGTCATTCGTGAGTTATCGGAGGAAGTTGCGCGGGTCCCAAGAGGCATTATAGGCGGCTAACCCCTTAATCTCGGGGAAGTGCCTTCTCTGGCTCCGCCGCGCAGGAGGCTACTTTATACTTAGTCTACCTGGCTCTCTTTCTCTCTCGGAAGGGAGGTATTACGGGGTTACTAAAGTATTGTATGGCCTCCCCCAAGCCCCATAAGGATAGCCCTCAGGCACGCACCCCAACCGGGGCTCGTTATATCGTTCCTGCGTATGCAGTTTTTTCGCTGCTGCGTAAGTATGAGCGCGCAGCCCTATGCAGTGAAGGTGAAGGGGGCATCGGGTAACACGGGCAGGCAGCCAGCCTGCCCCACACAGCCAACGCGACCAGACAGCGCCGAGCGCTAAACCGTTCTCTCCTCTCCTCTCCTCCCGCCGCCCAAAGCTCATCTGACCACTCATCGAAATCCATTAATTCAATGATCATCATTATACACCGTCGCCCTGTTCTCGCGTTTCCCCTCGCGACTCCTTCTCCTTCTTTTCTTTTTATTTCGAATTTCCAATTTTCGCTCTATCGCAAAAATCAGAATTATCAACCCAAGATCCGGCTGCTCTTTTCAGCATATATTTCACGCTTTTTTCTAAAGCTAAATTTTTCAAAATGAACCCGACACCAAGCCCCCGTAAGGCTTCAAATTTCCACTTCTAAAAATCAATTTTTTACCCTGCACAAAGCTGTACACCTGCTCCTCTAAAAATAGCCTTTATCCATCTGAAGAATATAAATTATTTAAAAAATATTTAAGCGCGTAGACGCAGGCCGGAAACGATCTCGTTCCCGAAAGCCGCCCGATATAGCGTTCGGTGTGACATACCGCAAGTGTTTCGGAGCTAAAGCTAGAGTGCTCGAAATATACCGTGAAGTTAATTCAAGTACATCGCCTTCGCCGTAGCCACGCGGCGCTGCCGCCTTGTCTTTGCTGCTTCTCTCTGTTCCGCGCGCTGCTAACGAGACTCTAGAAAATCAGCCGCACAATAGTCGCCATCGAGTTTACCCCACCAAACTGCGATAAAATGTCAAAATACGCCGCGAAATTATTGAAAAAAAAAAGAAGAAAGGAACCGACAGAATGGCGTAACGAGGGCTTTGCGTTTGTGACCAACTGGGCTTAATAACAGTTTTCTCGCGACACGATCGCGCACTCTGCACCCTAAGCCAGAAGCTTATCTTCTTTCTTCCTTTGCTTTCAGCTTACAGCGAGTCCCTCGCGGCGCTGCAAGCTTCAAGCCGTTATCCCCTCGTCCGCTTTAAACGGACTCTTCAAGCCAAGAGCCTCCTCGTTCTAACAACGTTCGCGGTTAAGAGTCATCACTTTTCCGCATTTGCCTCTCCGCTTTTTTCTTTTTTTTTTTTACCCTCTCCCGATCAATTTAAGCCCAATGGCATCTGCGAGCGCGCAATGAATCTCCATTGAACTTTTGCATCGTAACTCGTTTATATAATGAATCCAGATGCACACAGTATAGTAAGGGTATTACTTACTTAACCAAAAATTTGAAATTTCTAACTGTGAAATCAGAAAAAGGTTTTAAAAATGAAAATGTCTCCGAAGCCGGAAGAGAGAAAGTGACATTAGCTATTTATCGAGCTTGCAAATGAGGCGATCGCGCGACTAAGCGCGCATAAAGTACTTCTGCTCCGGCAGAGTTAAACGGCCTTGCGCACACCTATGCCCCTCGGTTTTTACAGTTTTTTGACGTTTTTTGCCGCCTTTTGTATACCCTCGGCTCTCGCTTTCCTTCGCGCATTCCGCCTTCCTCCTGGCCTTTCTCTCTCTCTCTCTCTCTCTCCTCCGACTCCTCCTCATCGTCCATTGCCATGCCGGCGTTCACTCGTAAAATGCAAATCCGGGTAATGGCCGTGCTCTTGATGCTTACGACGCTCGTTGAATTAATCGTAAAAGAAGGCTTAAAGCTCCGGTCGACCCGCGCCAGCGCCGCGCGTCGAAAGGACGTCGCCGGGCTACGACTAGCTGGGGCTCGATCACGATGATTACGCGAAAGCACTGTGACTGCCGATTATCGCCCCGGTTAAGGGCTTTCCTATTGGCGGGATTCTCTCTCTCTCTCTCTCTCTCCCTCTCTAGTTAAAAATAATAGCCCGAAAGCAGAAGGCGCTTTAGCCCCGATAATTACAATGCATGGCGTGCAGGATGCCGAAAAGTTTGTTCTGCTCCGGGGGCGAGGCCCTCGACGCGCGGAGATTCATAAAATCGCATTATACACATCGATTTTCTCATTATACGGCCCCGCTCGCTTTCTCTCTCGGGAGAGAGGGTCGGAGCACTCTACTCTAGCGCAACGTGCGGCCTTCCTCGAACGCAGCGGGCTCCTTTTGGAGGTCGTCCCGTCGACTATGATGGTATGCGCGCCTCCGAGAGGAAGGAGAGGAGGAAGCCGACCGAGTGCAAGGAAATTTCTTAAATCATTGCCGGGGATATGGTGTAGTTCCCCGAAAAATTTCGTATTTTACTGCGGCCGCTTGTAATTATGACATTTTTCTGCGGGCCACGCTCCTCTCCGCCGGAATTTTATGACTCGGCTCGAGCTTGCCGTTTTATGAATGGCCCCGCGCGCGCCTCGGACCCTGCAAAAAGTATACAAAAATTAGCGACTTCATCATATTCTTATTAGAATTCCAAAGTAGCCGGATCACTCCCTCTCTTGTCGAAATGCGAGCCTTTTTGCTTTCGTTCGCTGGCAGCCTCCGCGAAAGGTCGCCTCCTTTTTAATTAAAAAAGTGCACTGCCGACCGATGAAATTCCTATTCTATTAAAAAGAATTGGCGGCGGGCAGGCAAGTTTGATGGTTATTGACGGTTCAACGAATCCTTAAAGGCAAAATGGACGGGCTGCAATCTAATCGGCAGCAATAGAGACAATTTGAAATTTCGCACGCCTCGAGGGGTTCAACGTTTGAGAAGTCGATTAGGAGGCAGATGAGGCGCGCTGCTGCAGGAATGCCAATCCGATCATTAGCCGACTAGTCAATTGGCGAATCCCGCCAATAGTGCAGCCGCTGCTCCCTTGCTCTGGCGCAAAGATTTGCGCGTCTCCCCGCGACGCTGCGTATAATGCGTCTCCGAAAGCCCCATTGGTCATTGCCACCAAGAAGAGGGCAATTGTCCTCTGCACGTGCACTTTAGGCACGTACATCATAATATACTTCTGCGTGTGAATGAACCATTCTTACGCTCGGAATCTTCGCTCTCGTTGTAATCTAACACGTCGAGCCAACTTCAAATTGCCCGACTTTTTAGCAGATAATAAAATAAAAAATCTTTCCTTGCTTCAAGCAGGCATTCTTCAGATCGTAATTTTTTTGTAATCGCACTTTTGAAATCGCAATTTTTTTATAATCGCACTTTTGAGATCGCAGTTTTATCGTATAGCGTTTATTATCTTGACTTCAAACATCCGATCATGACTTTTTTATATAATCATCATAATCGCATTTTTAAAATCGCAATTTTTTCATAATCGCACTGTTAGAACAAAAAAATAATTTAAAGTTGAGATTGATAAAAACATGAGATTTTTGTTAAATGAGTAAAAATTATTCCATATTACAAATTAATAACACGCAAAATTAAAAAGAAATCTCATTTAAGTTCTGATCATCAAAACTTGATGTACCAAGTTTGAGAATTAATTAAGTTAAAAATATAACCTCATTTTAATGCATAATCACTTTGATATCACTTAAAAATAAATTATTTTAAATAAATTTAAGGTAAATTGCGAATTTTATGAAAGAAAATATATTTTATTACGTATAAAAAAAAATTATAAGGAAAAAACTAAAAATATACTTCTCAGAACTACATCCTTTTTTTTCTTGTAGGATCTAAAAATGATGTGCACGATCGAATAAATCCTGAATTCAATAATAAACAATGATGACCAAGCAAATTTTGTTTCCTCTTAAACATTAAACGTGTCGAAATCGAAAATTTATTGTTGTAATATACTTTTAATTACTAAAGGCGCCAAGCTTCTATAGTTTTTTCTAAAAACAACTCTTTCGACTCAAAACTTAAGGCGCCAAGCTTCTATAGTTTTTTCTAAAAACAACTCTTTCGACTGAATAACTACGCATTTTAAAATGTGCACTACAAGGCTAATAAATGTGAGAAATGTACAATAAACTTGGATATTAATTAGCTGGAAAGATGAGTCTTCTAATATAATGAGACAATGATTTATACATCTATCACATCATCACTTTTTTTAAAATCATAAATAATAGAATTTTTTTATTTATATGCGGTAGCTGGCAAAAGAAAATCAAAAGTTTTCTACAGTTTTTATATTTTTTAATAAAGAGTCTTAAATTTTATTAAATTTTTTTGATTAAACCTTTAATTGATCAGTAAATGGCCAATGATCAAATCGATTTTTAATTAAAAAATACGAAAATTAAATTACATTAGATTTCTACGTTCTTGAATGTAGCAAGCGTTGATTCGAGCTTTTGTATGAATATACAAAAAAATAAGTATTAACGGCCGTCGAAAGAATATTTATTACCTACTTAAAATACAAAGCTTGACAAGGTTTCAAAAGATTACGACATCCCCAACATATTTTACGCTTGCATTAAAAGCTACTATATATTTGAGAACTTACATAAAGCTATCAAATTAAGCAGTCTGAAGCATATATATATATATATATATATAGATCGGTAAATTTTCTGCGCAATTCTAAGGAAAGCACTTGTTGATTGAAAAAATATCGCGTGCTGAATAAAAAGCAAAAACTGTTAACGCGTTTGAAAGAAACTTCCGTCGTAAAACAAAGTTGTCTCGTTCGACTGCAATTGAAATTGAAAAAACGTGCATTAAAAAACTGAATGATAAGGCAACTTTCAGCTGGTCAGAAAAAAGGAATGAGCTTACATGCACCTACAAGTAAATGCGCAATGACGTTTATTTCAAAATATAAAAAATAAAGGCGCAGAAATGCATGATATGTGGCGTACTGCAATATTACAACCAGTAGGCGCAAAGGAATGAGGGAAGGGGCGAATAAAATGTGAGTGTAAATAAAAATATTTTTGTCGAAAAACCATTTATTTATTCGAATAAATATTCTTCTATCTATTGCCTCTATTTAAGAGAAGTACACAATTATACATATAAGTAGATTTCTTGCTTCGTTCGGATACTGAATACACAAGTCGATATTTATACATTGACAAACATAAAAATACAAGGTGCGTTTCATCGAGGGTCACCGTCCTCCCAATGAAAACAAAAAGTCTGCGTCTAGCGAGGCCTTAATTGAGTAGCAGCTCCAAAAAATAGAGTCGAGACAAGTCGCGCACAGAGTTAAGAAAAGAGGGAAATCCGGAGGGGGAGGGGCGGGATTCAGCCTCCTTATCACGGCTCGCGCCGCGTGATGGACACATGTTTTTCCTTATCTCGACATATTCTTATGCATATGAGCAATTCTACCAAAAATTTCAACTTTAACGCTCCCACATATGGAACTTGGAGATGGGAGAAGGATTTCCAAGAATTGTAATATTTCTCCTGACCCTCGCGAGATTAACAATTGACTAATACAGTTTAATTGAATTAGTAAATCAAAGAAACCAGTAGCTGAAGAGAGATATAAAATATAGATATACGGTCAATTTTTAATTATTTCTTATAAACTGTCAGGAAAAGTATTTCAATTGCTGGAGATTTTTCTCAAGTACTGTATGCCTTGAAGAAGAAGGAAAGTCGGGTCCGAAGGTGTGCTTTAAAAAAATTGTTTAGCCACGTTTGAGATCGTAAAAGTGTTTTTCTAGAAATGCTCACATGTATATAACACATGTAATATATATTTTCATATATATATATATTATATTTTATAATGATTAAGACATAAATTAATCATCGGTCGCGGTTCCTTAATTGTATAGAAACATTAATTACTAAAGAGCTTAAGTTACTGTCCCAAGATCGAGAAGCACTGCGTCAATGATGGAAAATGATTTCTTTTTTTCCCATGCCAAAAACGTCTGGCATCTTCCCTTCACTTCAAAACGGTCACTTTTCCTTCACCTCCTCACGGCCGCGTTCTCCGCACTTCGATTAAACAGCGCACTCGCAGTTATAAAACTAGAAAAATTCCACAAAGCTTGCCAATCAACGCACTATTACAAGTAATAAATATTAATTACAATTTCATGTATATATATATATATATATATATATATATA
>UCOM01000889.1:0-57306 GCA_900474385.1 Ormyrus pomaceus
GAGAGCTCCCCCCCCCCCCCCCCCCTGTGTATGTATATGTATGCGCGCGATTTCAGCGGTTCAAGTAAAGCTGCTTAGACGGCGAGAGTACTCGCGTGAACTCGCGTGACTCCCTCCGGGTTAAAGCAAAGTTAGCCCAGGGGTCGTGCACAATGCAAACTGTAACTTACGACAGCCGGTAGCATATTCTCTTCCCTCCTCTCTCTCTCTCTTCCTCGCTCTCTCTCTCTCTCTCTCTCTCTTTCGACTCTGCTTCATATTCTCGCCTTCCCCTTTATTCTCTCCTTGGTCCTCGCGGCTGAAAGGGGGACGAGAGTGACGGGCGCCCCGCCTGAAACTATTGCTTCTCCGAGATTATCGGCATAAAAATAGGAGGCTTCTTCTTTGTCGAGGGTAGTTTTTTCGGTGTTGGTGGCATGGATCATGATTATATTGCCGGCTGTATTTTAAAATCTGATATAGTATTTTTATCGTTCTATATACGCTCGGAAGGAGAAAAGAGGATTGGATAAAGAATATAAAGGGCAGAAAAAATACTGAAAATAATGCATTTTCAAGAAAATTTGTAGGATCCTTTTTATCCAACGGAAGCACACGAAGAAAGCAAATTCCTATTTAGTAATGACAATGTTGACCGCATTAGTATCATTAATACGTACCTAAATGTAATTTCGTTTTAATCTCGTAAATTTATAAACGAGGATTGATTCGAAGTACAGATAGGCTTGGACCTCGATCAAGTTTCGAGACTTCGAACTGTCGAATTCCGTGGACGACGAAACTCGGCGAAGACTGGGTTAGTGAGAATCCGCAAGGAAGTGAGAGGCAGCAAATGCTGATTGGTTGTTCCGAAATCGTGATCGCGATTCGACGACCAGATATTGTTCGAAAACTGAATCCGATGCGAAACTCCAAACGATCTAAGTTAATAATTGGGAAACCTGAACGCTATTTAATTTAACTTAATTGTATTATTAGCCATGATGGCATTCCCGGGATTTGGCGAGGATATAAAATTCCGGGAGTATTATATTTATTATTTCTATATAATAGTATTATAGAAATATTAATTGATGACATCAGTTTAGGGACTTTGCACGGCTATTTCTAATGACTACGTCTGCATTCAAAAAATTCAAATATTTTATTTAACAAAAAATTTTATTTAACGCTTCTAGAAAATAACTATTCGGATACCTCGTCAAAAACTTTTCTGCTCCAGCAAAAAGTAAAGAGTCAAAAAAATGTTTCTAACATAATTCTGACGTATGCTATTCGAGCAAAAAATGTACATGCATTTCCATCTCCCAAATAATAATTTCATCCGACTGCTGTCCCTTCTGGCCTTTTTCTCTTTCGCATATCAGTCGCCCTCGGTGCAGCAGTTTCCATTTAACGCCCGCGCTCTCTCCCGGTGTGAACTTCCGCGTAAGAAACACGCCGACGTTCCTGCAATTATATCGCACCTTGACGAAATGTCGGCTGGCAGCTCCGACGAGCCCCGAACGCGTGACCGTCGGCCTCCAATTATTTCTCACGAAACTAATCACCGTCGGCGAGCGAACTTTCTTTCTTCTCGCTCGCTCCAATTCAAAACGAGGATAATGGGATTTTAACGAAGGCGCGCGCGCGCGCGCGCGGCAGCACAACGGCGGGCCGGCGCGTTCGCCGGCTGTGCGCGCGCGGTTCCCCGGTCACGCGAGCTTTCGGAATGCACCGCCCGTGCACTGCTGCTGCCGCTGGCGAGCGAGAGCTGTTGGTAGCAGGCGCACTCTGGTAATCTCGCCGAGCGCGATTCCCCCGGCGGCGAGAGCGAATGTGACGCGCATCGACGCGCGCTCTACTTTATCAGCGACGATACATAACGCGCTTTCTTATTAACTTCATTTTTTTCCTTCTACATTTTGTTTTGGATTTACATCGTGGATGCAGTTCTTTTTGGCTTTAGCCTGGAATCAAAGATTTTTGTGAGAAATAATAGTTTGTAATTAAGGGGGTAAACCACTCTAGAAATTTCGAAAAACAGGACGAATTCAAAATCATTCAGGAAGGTAAGGCAGGAGAAAGACGAGCATTTGGAAGGTATATTGATTTTAAACATGATTTCTCAGTATTGTAAACTTTAAAAGCGTTCTCAAAATGACATTGTTGAAGGTGAACGGACCATTATTTCGGTCAATTTTATTCGATTGACTTGAAATTTTAAACATATACTGAAAACTATCTAGTCTTCGATACTACGTAGGGAATTTTTGAAATATTGCATATTTCATAAGTTATTAATAATTTTCGAGCGATTTTGTTCTGGATTTTTTGATTTTTTTTTCAAAAACATGCCATTTTTTAAGGAAAAAAAAATTTTAAAATAAATTTTAAACTTTTTAATTTAAAAAAAAATCCTACGTGATATCGAAGCTGTGACCATACTATATCGACAAATTTTTGGTTTATGATGATATCTTTGAAATTGCAGGAGTAATTGAAAAAAAAATTTAAAAACATACTTGAATATGTAAATAATAAAGACTTCTTTTTAAAATTTCGATATGTTGTTTTGTTTCTTTAGAAAAAAAATCCCAAAACTTGCTTGATTTTTCTGCCTCTAAAGTGGTTTACCTCCTTAATGAAATTCGCTGAATATATATATTAAGAATATTTGTGATTTTGTGAATATCCATTGAACATTACTGTTTTTGTGGTGAGCTAAAAATAACATATTACTAATTTAAAAAGCAAGTCTTACAGGAAAATTATCTCTACATATTGATGAATAGCTGCAAGTCTCTTTAACGAAACGTTAATCATTCACAGCGATTTCTTAACATTTGCTGCATCATAAAAGAAGTGATGATTTATTAACGATCGCACCTGATTCAGAACCACTATAAAAGCGGGGCGATGATTTCCGCACGCACAGCTTTGTCTTTCTTCATCATCCCCGGGGAATATCCATTTATTTCCGCACGGCGTCCCGATTTCAAATTGAGCATATCTCGAGTGCAAATGAGCTCATTAGTTATTCCGGCATGTCGTCGCTCGTTGAGAATCTTGGAAAGGACGATGCACTCTTCCGCGGAATCGTCGCGTGTCTGCGTGTGTAAAAGACGCTCAAAGGTTAAGACCCATTAGCATCGCCAGCCCGCAGACTGCCGTCATTGGGAAGGTAAATAATCCTCGAGCTAGAGGAGGATGGCGGCGAGGCAAATTCTGGCACGAGGCGACTCTTACAGCGTACAATTTTGCGTGTACGCGAGCCTGGGTAAAGCAGTTCAAAGATTTACGAATGCTTTATATGGTAGACTTGAAATTAGTCGTTAATAGAGTAACTTTCGGAGTGGGTTGAGACATTTATAATTTTATAAAGTTGTGCTTTGACTTTTACACTTATTTATATAAATACATCGTTTATTTTTCATAGGCTAAATTAGCAATAAAGAGTTTGATTAAACTGTCCTACTTTCTCAGATATTCATATAAAAATTTTTTTTTTTTTTTTTAGACGTAAGATTGAATTCAAAGAACGATTTAAAAAATACTTATTTTTAGGTGCATTTCAACAAAAATATTGATAAAAAGCGTCACAGCAATCGTAAATTACAATCGTACTATATACCGTTCCCAATAAAAAGTCTAATTACGAGCCTCCTTTTTTCCTTAGGAACTCATTAATGAGAATATAAATCAAAAGGACCATTAAAAATATTTCTTCCAGCGAATTTTTTAATAACGCAGAAAAAAGCGGCCTATCCGACACAAGCCCGAGAGCTCTCCTCGCACGCGTACGTAATTCTCGGGACTGAAATGCAGAAGGACGGAGAAGGAAAGGAGAAAAGAACTTACGAATAGCGTCTGCACGCGACTCCTTAAAATTTAATTTCCGTCCTTAATACTGAGGTAGCAATAAAGATAGCCGGGAATCTAGAAGCAGTCGCTTTCTCGAGCGCTCGGAGAGACAGGCTCGTTACGTAACAATACGTACGGCGGACACGTGCCTCCTCCCTCCGCGTATCCGGGGGACTCGCGGATATACGTCCCTTTTGAGGAAAAAGAAGCCGAACTTTCACTTAAAACGGGGCTCCGATGCGTCGGTACTTTGAAATCGATATTGCCTTCGAAAGTTTAGAGGAAAAAAAACGTCGGAGAGGTAATGGAGTTTGCATGGGTTAAGAGAGCTTGTGCTGACAGCAGGTTCGACGGTGACGGAAAATTGCTTTACTTTCTGTGTAACTTTTCTGCCGGATATTAAATATGTTATTGCGTTTTGGATGAAAGTCACTGTTATAGAATTAATAAAAATTTTATTAAACCTGCAATGTTTTTAATTGCATTATTAGAATGCTTTCAAAGATACTTCTGAATTAAAATTTTATTTGAAAAATAGTTATTTTGGGTTGTTAAAGGTTGAAAAGTACTTGAAAATTCTTTTATCTTTAATAACTTACATTCTTTTAATTAAAGTTCTTATACGAATATTTAACCGTAGCAGAGTTATTCGCTTCGCTTATTATTATGTAAGTTTCATTAACAAATTAATTTGCACCATACAAATTGAAAGCACAGTAATATATATAAAGTTTACTAACGTCAAAAAGGTAAATATTAAAAATGACTTTAATCCATGTATTAATATTAATATGCCGCAGAAATTTTTATTCACCGAAGCATCGCTAACAACTTTAATAATTTTTTATGTATTAACTTTATGATTTCCCACTGCTAAGTGTAAATGCTGCACAGAAATTTCACAGATACTTCAATAAACTTTCCAAATCTTCTTATAATTCATAAGATGAGAAACGTTGCATTACATTAATCACTTGTTAGTTAATTTATATGAAAAAGAATTAACCGAAGTAATAAGACTTCTTACGCAAACTTTCTACCGTACTTTAACCTGTCCTATTCGAAAAATTCCTATAAATTTATAATCCCAGCAATAAAGCAACGTGATATATCGGCAAATTCTTGAACGATAATCTTCCAAACTCAAAAAACAATATTTCGCAATATGCTATTCACGAGTACAGCAATATAAATCAAACTACCGTTCGTAGTAGCGCAATAAACAATGTTTAGCCGATATTATACTTTGCTGCTCTACGCTGCATTGTGCGACCTCAAAAAAGAAAGCGCGCGAAAGAGAGAGAGAGAGAGAGAGAGGAGGAGGAGTTCCTTATAAAACAGGTCGTTTTATCATAGATATATACGCATGAGAACCTCACCGAAGCTGGTAACAGTCTTTGTCTTGAAGGCAGAAGCACAGGAAAGCGCCTACGCAAGTTTTACGGGACAAATTTACCGCCCCTGATGCGAAACGCCCGAGTTGCAGCGGCCAATGAGAATTTTTATTTCCTGCCTCGTTGGACGCCCTATCTGCCTCCAAGATTTAATGCAAGAACCCGGAGAAAACAAGAGCCACCGTGAAAAGCCTCGTGCCCGAGCCTCCCCGCCTTGTCGTTGCGTAGCCGAAGAGAGTTGCCGCGGTTTTTTGTCGTTATTTATTTAGAATTTTTAGCGGCGGTATACTCCCCTGGCACTTGACATTTTTACAGCGTGTATTCTGAAAGCAGCGGTTTGTCAGAAGTTATAATGACCATTATAACTTTGACCGAAGTTTACGAGGCATTGTATCCGCCGAGCAGTCTTCTGTACATTTCGTTTTTTTCCATTATTGATTAAATGAGAAAAAGCAGTTGTTTAAACCGCATTTAATAGCTAGTCGATGATTTCAATGTCTTTCAGTTCAATAATATTGGTAAAAGTATTTGATTGCATTTGCTGCACGGCGATCCGATTACTTTAAAAATAATGAATACAACAAGCCTCTATTTATTCGCGAATAAGTAGGCTTTAAATGAAATCTAAGTTATTTTTAAAAGGCAATTCGAGATTTCGTGGGGTTCATATTTACAGTCCAATTAAAAGAACAATTTCAAAGCGAACGAATGATTCTATTAGCTTATCAATCAAAAATAATAAAACTGCTTTACTTTTAAAAAATCTTCAAAGGCAGTATGTATTATTTTTTGGCTAATTTATTGGCATCCTAAAAGCAATTAAATAAATTATCTTCTTTTAGTTTTAGAAATAGTTTCTGCATGGCAAAAACTTGTAACACAATTTAAAAAGGCTAATGAGAATCAATTAACGGGTTCAGCAGCAAAAAATAATGAATTTCATTACAAAGATTTGCTGCTTCCACGCACACTGGCACATCAAAATGTACTATCTACCATTAAATCACCACGACACGTACTTCAGTTCCTTATGGATTTCACCCATATTTTCCACTATCAGAGCTGCAGCTGTAGCTAGTCCCATCCAATATACATATTGACCGCGTGTGCCAACACCTCATTCGATTGCAGTACCAGATATTGCTGCTTCATTTATGTAGAATCCATCAATGTCTTTCTCTACTTATTTAAAAATTTGAATTTCTATTTGATAACTATATGGACAAGAATATTTTCGACTGATTCTGCATGAGAAAACTCGACGAGCCATTAGTTCTTTATATATCTACATATTCACAAAAACAAAGGCGCGTCGAGTTTTTTTATGAAGGACATGTTCGTTACCAAAAATTTGATCCATTTTCTACAGGGATATATAGATAATAAAATAAATCACTCACTTTATGCATAACATACTTTATTTGCGAAATACATAAGAAGGTACACGATATTTACATAACAAGATTTGGTTATTGTTAATTTTTTATGTCCTAAAAATTAAATAATAAAACACTTAACTATCTCTATTTCATCGTGCCGCTAATTTTACAATCTTGCTATTTATTTTCACAATATACATTTTTAAATTTTTCGAATTTTGACTAAAGTTTTCAGTCGAATAATTACTTTTAAATTAATTAATAAAATACGAAATAACATTTGGTTGTCTTGCATACTATTACACACCAAAAATTTATAGTTTTAAACATTAACAGTTTTTTTTCTGTTCGGAACTGAAAAAAATAAAATATAAAATAGTACAAATATTTGTAGCTTAAAATCCGCTTTTCCCTGTAAAAATATGCTGAAAAAAGTCGAAAGAATCACCCAACTATATACATACTCCGTCTAACTTATACCTAAATAATGATACTTTATATTACTTAAATTTGATACGCAGTATAAAGTATTCTTTCGTATGCAATAATCTCGAAAATATACTGCTATTTTAGTAATGTATTATTTAAAAGACGCGCACAATAACAAAGATATAAAATGTTTTAATAAAAGAATTGTTAAAGCTGTTTTAACTCAAAAAAATAAAATGCAACTAGAAAAAAAAGTATACAATTCAATGTAAAAAAAAACTAATTTTGTTTAAATCTTAAAAATAACTTTTTTGGCGAATCTGCGAAAGATTTTTTTCTCCTAATTGCCTGAGGAAAACTCATCAATTGTTTAAGCCCCTTTTTTTAAGGAGCATCGATGAGTGGCAAGAAATTGATGAGCTCGGTATGGAAAGCTGCCGCAAAAAAAAGCGAAGTCCCCGATCAACAAGACAATCGCAGCAATGTATTGTTACACGACATGATCCGAGATTATTCTAAGGAATAATAATAGCAGAAGCCGCCAAGGAGAACCAGTGCGAGAATCGTCGGCATGAAAAATCTTATGACTCTCAGATTGTCCTCCTTCACGCAATATTTTCTGACTGCAGCGGCGGCGCACAATATGTAGGCTTCGACGTCGATTTCCGGTCGTATTGGGAATATTTCTAGATCTTCGCGGGAGACTATTTTGTTGTCTAATTCGACGAACCTTCGGCGCTGGACTGTCAATGGTCTCATGGTGACAGACTCGAACTCCTTCAGCATGCCATGAATACGGTGATGCTCCTCCAGCATTCTGCAAAGTATTAAAAGTGTGCTTGAAGGTAGTAAAAATTTTGCTCCAAAAACGATTTTTTGAAATAAATTCTGCTGGAAATTAATTCTAGAAGGTATATTCGTCGAAATTAATCTCGAGATGTGTAGTGATATTTTATTGTTCAAAATTAATATTTTCTCTTATTTAATCAACATTCTAACGCATCTTTTGCAATGAAGTAACGTACAGAACAAAATTTAGTCAATCGATGTAAAAAAGACTATCGAAAAAAATAGTAAGCGATTTGGCCTCGCATTTCGCCTCAAAGAACTATTACTTCAAAGTGCACCTAAATCATATCAGAACATAGTTCCTGAAAATGCAAAATGATTTCTCCATCAAAAACGAGTTTTTATTTGCGTCACGTTTCTTTTTTTTTTTTTTAATGAAACTCATGCCATGCGTGCAACTGCCAATTTATAATGTAGTCCTCCTCTCGAATATAGTAGTTATAAGAAAGGCCGATAATAATGAGGATCGTTTAAATTATTTTTTTTAGTGCGTTTCGTAAATTATGGCTTTCGATTATGGATTTAAAAAAAAAACTTATTGACAAGTCGTTTAATAAAAAAACATTTTTTAGCGTTAAATTTTTTTCTATTAAATTTACATTCGTGTCTGACTAATATTAAAATGTATTAATATTCATCCTTCCAGTATTAAAGATACATTAAATAAATTTCTGTTAAATTAATATTACTCATATTTTTTAATTAAATCTCCAAAGCTAAACCAAATTTTAATCGATAAAATTTGTCAAGGACGAAAGTGTAAGTTCATTGCTCGCTTACACGACGTTTACTTTTACTTGCAGGCAACGCCATTCGAGTAGGTTCACCGATCGCGCAGCGCGGTTGAATGATATTTGGCCCTGGGTTATTCAAGCATTGTTGTTGTTTCACGGAAAGATCGAAACTGTTGACGAGTCTCCTCGGTGCATCTGAATGCACACCGGCAATTTACCATTATTGCGGTTTCTCGTTAAGTTCCGCTTGAGTTAGCAGACGGTAAATTGTAATTTTTAAATTGTTTGTCAACATAATCATCGACGGAGGTAAAAAAAAAAATATCATAAGAAGACCGTGTTTGTCTAAGTTTATAATGGATGATCACATTAGAATCAGTAATTAATACTAGAATTTGAACTAGCGATTTTTTTTTATGAGAACGCTAAATTAAAATTGATCACTGTATTTATCTTTACTTTTTTGAACCCGATAAAAAAGAAATCATTTAATTTCCACGTTTGATTTTTTTAGGAATATGTAAAAAATTAAATTACTCACCTTGTCTTTCGTCCAAATAAGTAGAGGAATGTATCGCAAATGAAGGATGGCAACCATTCAAAGAAGAACACAAAAATCCAATGCACTACTGCCGAAGTAGTAATCCCCCTTATTCCGAACGTAGGATATGGAAATTTACGATTCGCTCGGTCCCCTTTTTGAACGAGTTCTCCCCATTTACAGTTGATATTTAAAGCATTGTAAAATAGCGGCTCGTTAACTGTTGCCCTGAAAAAAAAAGATAAATTTTATTCTCGGTATTAAAAATTTAATCGAGTTCAATAATATGCAAATTTTTATTGAACAACTTAGAATACTCGCACTGTAAAGTTCATAGGGAGATTTTAGAAAGCGAAAATTTGCCACCGTAAATAATTCACGTGAAATTCTTGTATTTACAAGAAACCAAAACTCCATTCGCAGTCCGAGTGTTTGCAAGAAAAGAACTGCTCTCGCGGAGAATCTATGAATAACTTAAAATGTTGAAAACAATTCTGCAGGAAAGTGGGCCGTACGAAAATTGCACAACGAGCTATAAATTTCACTGTCATAATAATTTTCCACCAATAGACAAGAATCGTTTTTATACCAGTTCGAAAGCACGTATATGTGCGGAGCATTCTTCAGGTCTCTTCTTATTTTCTTTTAAAGGCAAAAGAATCGTCGCGAGCAATGTATACCGAGATACTTTCATTGGATTAAGGAAACCTTACTTTTTCAGCTGCTGCGAAAATTTATGAATGAGAAGTGGTTATAAAACTTCACTTTGTGCGTGTTCTTTGATGGCGAGGATATATTTTTATTTAAAATGAGGTGTTAACGAAACGATGACTCGACCGAATGAGCAAATTTATAGAGTGGCTATAAAAGAAGACTGGCTACAGATTTTTTTATGAAAGGTCAGTTAGAACGTTAAAATACGCTGTTTTACTCGGCAGTGTCTAAAATGATACGTCCTCGTCTTCATTTTCATTATTATTTAATTCAACGAGAGTAATGCACGATTGCAGATTGAAATTTTAAAATTCAGATTAAAAGACTTTCTAGCTAATGACTTCTCTGTAATCTAAAACCTCAACCAGAGTCGATTAGCGTTGCTTTCCTTACGTACAACTCGATCGCTCGGCAAAGTCGCAAATGCATCAAAGCAATCCGGCACGTGCTGGAAGCGCGACTCGGATCGCCTCTCGCTCGCTCTCGGAATCTGAGCGTTTCTCCATATTTTGTCCCTCTTGCTCACGCACGTGAACGCGCAAAGGAGCATGTCTCGTGCACTTTCACTGGCCAAACACTTTCTACCTAACCTGCTCTGCACTGGGCGGGCATAATTCTCCACGGTAACTTGATCTAATGCGTGAACTCTCTCAGATATCCCCTTCCATCCTTGTCCCTTTCTCCTTCTTCTCGCTTCATTCAGTCCGCCGCGCGTGGATTGCGCAATTTCACTTGCACGTGTGACGATGATGATAACTCTTTCGATGCAGTCGGCTACGGTGTTCTCTTCTGAATCTCGCGAAAAAATTGAGGGACTATCATGGCGCAGACTTACCAGTTTGCTTTACGACTTGCGGATTGCGTTGGCGAGCGTTAATTTTATTGCGAGAAGTCATGGCAATTGATCATAATTGATAACTGCGCTCTATGTGTACTGTTTGCTTTTTGCGCGCAAGAGATTATTTCATGTGGAACCGATGCACTGGATGCCTAATCTCCTCTTTATCGCGGAGAAAGTGATTTAATAAGAAAAAATGTACTAAGTAATGTTAATCAATCAGTTGAATGACGGGAAAATTATGCACTAAAGTCTTTGCAAATTTTATATCTACGTAGTATGATAAATCAAAACATGTGTTTAATGCTCAGAGGAATAGACGCTAAAGAAATAAGAATAAACAAGTCCTGACTTTTCTTATCAAACTACAAAGATAAAATATTTGATCATTTTGATTTTTTGAATTCATGTAGTACTAATCGTAATGTTAATCGATTGTAAATAACCTGCTCATGATAAAACGTAGCATTCGTAAATTATTCAAACATAGTTAGAACACAGATCGGTTATTAAGTAATCATTACACAAGCAGTCGCATAATATTCTAGTCTTCCTGCAAGAATCGTTAAACTTAGCACTTCTTTATCTGGTATTTTCTACCAAATATCAAATACAATATACTAACGCAATGTCGAATACAACGAGGATTTGGTAAAATAAAACACTAACCTTTGACCAACGTCCCAAGCTCCGATTATAAGCGAATTCGTAGCGACGTCCACAGGAATGATTTCGGCAGGTTGGTCGGGTCGACCTTTTAGAAAGCCTGCGCTTATCAAAGCTGCCGTCGGTGCCTTCAAGATCTCAACGTAGCCAGGCATTGGTTCCCGATATGCCGGCCCAAGCGGTGGGAGTCTTATGATGCCCAGTCGTAGTTTTTCGGGCAGGGCGTCTTCGTCCATCGTCATCGGGAGTTCGATTATTTGACCATCTTTAATCCTGTTAGGTACCATTTATACTGATTAGTCGGTGTATTTATTAGAGATTGGTTGATTTCAAAATTTTGATTTCTTATATTTGTAATATTATTTGTTCTTTAGGAGAAAGAGATGTTTTTTAATAATTTACTCGTACAGTAACGATATACTATATGTATTTTTAAACACATTCCTTTAAAAAACTAAAACATTCATTTTTTTTTATTGGAGAATAAGGTTTATAATAATTAATATAAATTAATATAAATTAACTTCCAACGTAAAAATAAAATTCATTGTTTATTAACCTTAAGAGTTCAGTAGCAACAACAACAGCTTCCAATTTTGGTAATTGCTTGCAATATTCTAATAGGCAATTATATGGTCCTCCAGCATGGAAGACCACACTGACATTCGATATTTTTGGTCTTGCCGATTCCATGGTGCCTAAGTCAGAGTATATCAGATTTCCTTCGTACGTGAAGATATTATTAATAGTATTAGGTTGCTCCTGCCGTAGTCTTTCATAACTGCAAATTAATGAAAGAAAAAATATTAGAAACGCTAATTTATTACAAATAAAACAGTTAAATTAGCAGTAAATCTGATTCAACCCATTTCGACTCAAGCAGAATTAATCTATAATCGATCGATACTAAGCCTAGAAACGTGGTAAAACACATGTAAAAACATTTGGTAACGTCATTCTCAACGTAAGAAGAGTTGATCTCTTAAGTACTTATTAAGCTTTTTTGCGCTTAAAACCGATTGATTATAAAATGTCCACTTGGGACGATAAGGATTAAACACCGGGGTAAATATTTTTGAGCGTTCTAAACAGTCGGTGAAACACTACAGCAGCAAAAAAATGTATGGGAGAAAGAGCAAAATTGGTAGTGCGTTTCGTAATGTAAGGCTGCACTCTTTTCTCTTGCTTCCGCTTGCTTTGATTTTGTTGATTACTTACTCTTGCGTGGCGGCAGTGTGTTTCGAGCATACAAATTTTTCATGAATTCTTTCACAAATTTTTGCCAACTTTCCGTTTACAAAAAAATTCCTTACGTAAACGCAATGATAAGAGTACTTATTTAATGAAACTATTCCGTAAGGTTAATTAAAAAGTATTTTATTAAAAGTTAATTTATGTAATAATTATTGTCAATTTATTAATATTACACTTGTAATATTTAATATGATTTCTCATAGAAAATCTTTTAACACTGTTTTAATACGTTTGAATTAAGTAACTATACTTAACATTAAATACTCATAATTTCAAAACAATGTATTAAGTATTATTAAACGGAAGAAGCTTATTATTTAGTAAATTTTATGCATTTTCCGTAAAGTGCATTTTTGTAGATAAGACATTTTTTTAAATAAATTGAAGTATTAAATTTTTACTCGCTGGTTTAAAATAAAACCACTTTTAAGCAATCACTTTCCTCGCAAACTTTCACGTACACCAATAATGTTATTTCTAGATCCTTAACGCGTTTATGCAGAAAAGAATGGTTCCTTATTCTTATTCTTAAAATTTTCAACATTCTTGTTAAAAACAACAATTGGTATTGGTCAAAATGACTAAATTGCTAAATTATTTATAAGAATATGTAAACTTTCACTATTGACTAGTTTAAAACAGATTATTTACATAAGTTTCACAACAACATTTCTTAAAATGAATTTGTATTATATTAAAATACCTTACAATCGCTTAATGAATGAACTCGAACAGAAATTTATAAACCACCGAATAAATTGAAATTGAAAACAAACGTCGAATGCAAAAAACGTCAAAACAAGCAGCCGAAGAAGGATAACACTAACAAACTCCTACACGAACAAATCACTAACAAAAGCACAAACCTTTCCAACGAAACAGCACTTCTTTTCTACAAACACTCCGCTCTAAATCGACTCGCCGCGGCACCGGTAAGCAACAGTTAACAAAAATCGTACCCAGGCGAGTTGAAAATCCTCTTTTTAACCCGATCGGCGTGTGTCGCTCCGTCCCTCGTCCTCAGCACTGCGTGGACCTTGATGCTCGGGAAGGACCTGAGCAGCTTCTCGAGGAGGTTGCGCCCGAGCTCGCTGGTCACCCCGGTGATGAGGACCTCGCGTCCGTCGAACCATTCGCTCAGAGACATAGCGATATGACTGAAAAACCGAGATAGGCCCGCTCGCGTCGTGCGAAAACGAATGTGCGCTCTGGCGGCCCCGGCGGCTTCTCGTTCGCGCCGAACGGAGTGGAGAGCAGTTCTCGGCTACCGTCCGGAGAAGTGGGTTTCGAGGCCCGGGTGGGGACTTTAGTAGCAATTTCTTTGCACTCTTTTGCAGCCGCCTAAGGATTCCTTGGTTTTTCTTTTTGTTTTTTTTTGGCGACTTTTTTATTGTGCTGCTAAAGGTGATTACGAGCGGCTATTAAAGTAAGAGGATTAATGTAGTGTCGATGCGCGCTTCATTAGCCGCTTATTTAGGCTTGAAAAGTAATATGAGCATTTTTAGAGAGAGGAGAATGGCGCTGCAGTTTAATGTAAAGGTAGAATTTTAAAAAAGTTGTTTGCATTGAGCGAAGTTCTTTCTCTGTGTACGGAATGAATTCGGTCACTGACATCAGTATCCTTGGTGCAACCTTCGGCATTTCGTTTTTAAAGCTTTATTTTAATATTAATGAGAATGTTATACAAATTGTATCGATAAATTCGAGCTATTATTTATATTCGTTAAGGAAATTCGGCTCTCTTTTATGCGTATAGAAAGTAAAGGCGAAAGGTCGCACAAAAACTCCTATTAATTTCGAAGGAAGTTTTAACTCACCAGGCAAAAATAATAAAGTATTTTGTTTTATTCATATTTGAACCTTCTTGCGCAAGAACTATAAATAAATGTCAAGGTTGATTTTTAAAAGATAGATTCTTATTTCCTTTTTTAAATTTTGGGCAGGATACAATTATATAATGCGTAGAAATAAAAAAAAGCCCCTTAAAATAGGTATAAAAACTTATTACAAAATACTTATTAGTAAAAAATGTACGAACACTTCATTAAAACAAATTTTTAGATTGTAATAAGTCATACATTCACAAAAGTATATTACGAGTATATTATACACTTTGATTAACAAAACATTACGAATCTTTAGAATTGCAATATTATAGCCTCCTAAAACATCGACATCAATGAAATGAAACTGCCAGACGGACTTTCAATTATATATTTATGTTTATCAGCTTTATTACGAACATCGCTGTAAAACTTTCCAAACATAAATAGTAAATAAAGACCGAGTGGCTCAGACGAAGCCAATATCCGTCCACAATCCGTTTTCAGCTAGGCGAGAAGCCGGGGCCAGACTGGTGTCCAGTATAGACGGCGTCGTAGTGGGGCCCCAATCAAGGCTAGACGAAGTGTGCGCGGCCCCCCCCCGGCATCTACGTAGCAGCTTATACTTTCATTTGCTGCAATTTCTTCGCGCTCTCCCGCCAGGCGCATGCCTTTTTTTGCGGTGCTCGCGCGCGTTGCCCGCTCTACGTGCACTCGTTCGCCGACCGCTTGTGTACAACGCGGCAGCGGTTGTTACGCAACCGTTGCCGGTTTTGAGAGGTAACGGAAAATTTATGAATGCCGTGCCGCTGCTTGCCTGTACCTAGGAGGCGAACACGTATATGAGAGAACTTCTTATGATGATTGGACGCGCGGAATTTTTTTTAATTGTTGCTGAACGGTTACAAAAGTTATTCGCTGGTGTTTTTTAGGCGGGTTTTGGCAATCTTTTTGCACGTAACCGCGGCTGCTGCAGGTGTTATATGGAAAAGGAAAATTTTAAGAATAGAAAGGATATTGATCGATGCCAAAGGTTGCGTCAAAAATTGATCGTTCCTTTCTAAAACAAAAATTGGTTTCGCATAGTTTTGTAACAAAAATTTCTTGCAACATCATCGTACTTTGCATAATTATTAATTTTCAATTTGCAATGAGTGGACAAGTGATATTTTCGGTAGCTGCTAGCAATTATCGAAGTCTGAACAGGTTTGAAATCAGTTAGAAATTGAAATAGAAGACATTAAAAACTTCTTTAATAATTATTTACGTAAATTATTAACTCAAGTACAATTTTCAATTGGTTGTAATAATAAAGGATTGGTTCTAATAATAAAGGATTAAAATGTTTTAGTAATAAAAATTTATAAAAATAATCTTAATTTTGTTTTTTACTTAAAATGTTAACATTTTTATTGTTTTGTTTACATACAATAATTTTTAAATAGTATACAGCGCGAAAATTTTAACGTGTGAACCAAATTAATGAATAACTTAATTCGATAACACATAATTTTTTATTAACTAATTTTTTACTAACTTAATATTTGTTGCAAACAGATTGTTGAAATTATATTGAAACTGTATGGGGTAAAACTATTGCTTTCAACATAAGTCTTAAAAGTCTACTGTCTTGCTTAATTGCATTTAATTAAAAAATAAAAGGTCAGTAGTTTTATAATCTAAATTACTAAAAATATATTTTCGACGCAAGAAGTCTTTTATTTCTACCGTACCATTATTATTATTAGTTATATTCGTATGTCAATTAAATTAAATCACCAATATCGAAATTAATTTTGCACTTATAATTATATTTATAAAATTGTTCTTTGATTTCCTGACTTAGATTAGTAAGTTTGTTGTGAAAATAGACTGCAATTGCATGCTACACTTGCTCATCGGCGCGCAACCTCTACAATTTCACAGTAGTAGCAATGTCAGCACTTTCATTAACAAACTCAGTAAATTTACCTCTTCATCAACTTTAATCACGACTAAAACTATCTATAATTTAACAGAAGATTACATTCCCATTTTACTTCGATCGAAGACGGAAACAAGTATACTGCGGCAGTAAAACACTTCGCCGCGATTTTTTTGCCCTCTCACTGTAACTTTCCAAGTACAAGTATACGGACACTTCATTTATTATCGACGGAATAATACCCAATGCCCAATTCACCGGCGAAGATAAAGGTCTCGAGATACGTCTTAAGGTTATCCAAGCATTTGCATGTAAACGAGGTCCAACCTTTCGCCTCTCCGTGTTTGTGTTTCTCGCTCGCCGGGAGGAGTAGCTGTCGATTTGCATGAGCTATCGCTAGATGCGTTCCACGTTTGCAGCGATTCGGCAGCCGCTCATAAGATGAACGTCGCGCGAGAATCTGAGGAAATATGAATCTGCCGCGGCGGGAAGCGTGATGTAGGTCAGTTCGGCCCGCGTCCATGAAAGTCAAGGAGAACGAAGCCGATTCTGCATCGCGGTTTGTATTTTTCGAGCGGCTCTTTCTCGCGTTCTCTTTCACTCTTGATCTGGCCGTCTCTTTCGGCTCTGCTTTAATTCTTCTTAATTCTCGCTGACACTTTTTCCTTCTTAGACTTGCTGATTTAGTTAATAGTGTTCCGAGATCCTATGAATAACTTGACAGTGATGGAGATTTATTGTTTTTAAATCTGGAAAAATTTTGTGGGAACCTTTTTCGGATCAAGTTGTTCTTGCATTCCTATGGAAATAAGCAATGATGGTACTAATTATCATCTCATCACCATGCAAATACTTATCTCGAGAAAGAATTGTTTGGCTTGTTTACTACCTAAAAAATTTCCATGCCACAGTAATAAAAGGATTTCCTGGTGGTGCAATGAAAATAACAAAAAAGTATTTATAAGTTTCATAGTATATTTAATTTAATTAGTAATTTATTAATATTTAACTAGATTATCAATAAAGAAGTTTTTTTTATTTATTAAAAGAAAAATGTAATATTCGAAGTTTCCTTTATTATGGAGCAAAACATCAGCTGAAAGTAAAAATTACTTATATAAAAAACAAGTTCAAACTTACTTATTTTGTAAGATAAACTCTTATTCTTGTTCTGTTTTACCACTTAAACGTTTGGAAGGAGGTTACGGCAATATGATTGACAAAGTAAGTCTAGTAATATATAAAAAAGAAATGTCTCAGTGTACAAGACTCAGCTACGTGCGTAAAGTTTGGACAAAACATGTTAAAAATTTAGTTGCGCAGTTAATCTTTTAAACTGAATCGATATTGTAACACCTTTTTACGCAGAAGTAACAAAGCACACATAATGCAATATCTGACGTAAAAAATACAATTTAAAAATTGCAAAACCATTGATTAAAATAGACTTTTATTAGTCGCACATACACTTTTCTATGTACAACAACCAGAAAAAAATGTAGTTGCAACTGTATGGCACAACTATTTCAATAATTAATTAGAATTAATTAATTGAAATATACAATTTTTGTAATGTAAAAGATATGTATTTAAACAGTACTTTACGTATTAAAAGTTTTCAAAATATTAAGGCGCATAGTATCTCGTAGGTAGTTTCAAGTGAATAATACGCTGAACGTATCTCAAGGTGTAATGTCATATCTAGCCCCTCTCCCATCTACAACAATTCAAATTTTAATCTTGCGCAGTAATAGGACTTCGCGTCTGTTCCGTATACCAGAGTAAATGGCTTTTCTTAACGGTTATTAGTCCCGCTAAGGGAAAAACAATAGTACTTTGCTTTGCAATTGCTGCATTTAGCATAATGAGGAGATAAGAAGTGATAAGCACGATAAATATGAATTTACGTAAAGTTTCAAAGTTTAGAAATTGAATTTTGAGCGATTACGTTTTGAAAACAGCCTCCATTTTTCTATGAATATTGCGTGACAATTAGACTTTGTACTATCATAATCTGCACTGTTTTATCAATGTTTTAGCACCTCAATGGGAGATTGATCAACTTGGTTTTGTGTGTTAAACTTTGATAACCACTAAACAGTGATATAAACTCAGTGAAAAAAATATTTAGTAAACAATTTCGCGTATAAGAAAAAAATGTAATATCGAAGTACTATACATAATTCCATTAGGTAATTTAAAAGTAAAGTTATTTTTTTCGAAGTTTAAATTATTATTCGAAGTACCAACTACATTTTATAGCAATGGTTACAACGCTTTAGGTCATTCAAAATCTTCACTTGAATTTTCCAAGTTGAAATTTTCATGAAGTGCTTATTACCTCCCTACAGTTTTCATTCCAAGGAGAAGGACAGCTTGAAAAGTTATTTGAAGGAGTTGGAAACGCTTGCCCAAGTCACGTTAATATCCAAAAGAGCTGAATGCTTACACTTTAACGCGGGTGGATCTCTCGGACTGGCTTAAAATCCCGTGGATTTCCCTAAGGTCTAAGTCGAAACCCAAAGCTGGCTTACGGGCGACACTCTGTGAATGGGTGATATCCCAAATTTATTACTATCCCGCAATGGCAATTTATAGCACTCAACGATCTGCGCTCAAGAAACGATGAAGCGCACTTAATACAATCTTAAGGTCTTAATTTTATTCGGATTCGCTTTATTAAAAAGTGTTCTTTTCAGTTATTTAAAAACTTTTTCAATTCAAAAATTTAAAACTGTGTATATTTACTTACGAGTAGCATACATTTATTGATAGATTTTATTTAGCTTTTATAGATGAGCCATATCTTTTAATCCTTAACATTTTTAACATGATAACAATAAAAAGATTTAACTAACTGATGAAAAGGAAAAAATTATACCTGAAAGACTTGTCCTTATGCAATACGTAATAAAAAAATTAAGTTCTGATATAATCAAAGGGAGTTTAAGCATCTAATTGCGGAAATCCAATGACAAGCAATATTAATATAAGAATACAATGGTTTTCAGAGGAAGCATTGTTACCACCTGTGCCATCTTTAATATTTTTTCTTTGCTTTCCTCTCTTCTACTCCTATTCTATCTCGAATTGTAACTCGTCGTTTGCAGCTGCTCACGGAAAGTGCATAAGTGCTCCGGTTGAAATTGCAAACAAACTTTCCGACTATAATTGTACCATAATTGCTTCCAATCTGGTTAAAGAATAAGCGTAACAACGGTGATATGTGAAGCCAGATTTCTTTAAATATTAGTGGTAAATTAATATTAATAAATAATCGCAATTCTTATTTTGTTTATACTGAGAGAAGAAATATAGTAAAAATTACAAAAAATCTTGTAAAAATTATCATACTGTCTATTAAAGCTACCACAGACTGTCAAAACCAAAAAAATTACTATACTTTTAAAGATATTTTACTATACTGTTTGGTAAATTTTCCTATATTTTCAGTAAAATTTCCTATATATGTAAGAAATTTTACTGTACTATTTGGTAAATATTCCTATAAAGTATGGTAATTTTTGTGTTTTGACATTCTGTGGTGGCCTTACTAGGCAGTATGGTAATTTTTACTAATCTTTTCTCTCGGCCACTAAAAATGAATAAATTAGACTTAGACCGCCAGCACCCTAACGATTAACATTATAAATTTCTGTAATTTTTGGTTTCCGTCTTCTCTTTTTGCAGGTTTTCTTTTTTGAAATAAATGTAGTCAATTCTAAGCTATTGTTTATATATCATACCGGGTTTTTAGAGTATGTAGATAAAGCAGATACGCGGGTATCGACCTATCCATTGCTTTTCTACTTATCTTAAAACTAAGCAATTTTCTTACACTCGCATAATCTCAAACCACTCCATGTCATTGCTAGACTTGCTAACGATCCGTCCTCCTTATGTGGCGGCCTTAAAGATCGAGATCGATTTATATCTTATTTGTTATTGTTACTGGTGCTTTGCAGCTCGAAATGTAGTTTTTGCTTTCTTTTAATTTAGTTATTTAATGTTGTATCCTCCTTTTGGGTATTAGCGACAGTAGTAACTATAGTCAGTAGAAAATTTCGGACTAGCGGGCGGATTCGAAACCGCGCACTCGAGCAGTCTTGTCTTGGGAGGCTAAGTCCGGCGTTTACCATGAGGTAAACAAACCGAAGCCTTTACCGCCTGAGCCAAGATCGCTCTCAAAATATAGTTGTTTTAGTAGTTGAATAGATTTTCTCAATGCTTATTAAAGTAATTTTCGTTAACCCTCTTCTAATTTAAATATATGATTTCCCAAAATAAGCAGATGATTTTCTGTTCAATATATTAACGATAACCCATATAGATTAGCCATGTTATGGTGGAGTTTCTGCAGTTGTTGAGCAGACGATGGGCAGAATCTGTAGAACCTTCGAGAAAGAGCGACACAGTACGGCTGAATTTTGAAATAAAATTAAATATAACTTGCTGTAGCCACTGTACTTAGTTGTCAGTTTGGAATTATTCATTCGAAAGTTTTTAATTTGTAAGTGTTTGTATATTGTTTATCCTAAAAAATAATGAACCGGAAAGTCCCCTTGCCCCGTTTCAATTGCAAAAAAATTAGAAGAAAATTTGAAATCACGGCATCGAGGAGATTATGGAATTGTATTTTCTACCCTAGATTTGGAAATTAGTAGTGTTAGCTGAAATGATTTGTAAGGCACTTTTTGGATTTCTTCGTGGACTGAGCATTGCTAAATGTTGATACCTATTTTTCAATTGATTTGTATCAAAAAAATTATATAAGAAAAACAAGGATTCTTGATAAGTATTTGCTCCTAATAATTTAGTCGATCAAACAAGAAAAAAATCTTCGTTGAATCTTCGATAAATTATGAAATTCGACAAGAAATCTATAAACAAGTGAATATAACTTTACCGGTTTTGAAAATACCCTAGTTTTTGCTTTGGTAACTCCTCCTGAAATTGAATACTTAATATAATAAAATCTTCCAAATTAAAATTGAATGAAAAACAAAAAACATTCTCATGTTTTAAACAATTATTTTTTTAATGAACTATATCTACATTTGTTGAATGATATTTACAGCTTTTAAATTTTTATTTGGTTCGTAGGGAACACCTCTTTAACACATATTACCAATCAGATTATTAAACCTTAAATAGTTGAAATATAAAATTAGCAAATGTAGTCTATATTTCGTGCAAGACCCTCCTTACAGAGACGTATACGCATTTCAGAACTTAGCGGAACGCATGACTGGCAATATATGAAAAGCACCATCCCGAATCGTTAAGTGACAAGCAGGTGATATAAATTGGAGTTTGAATTAATTCCATAATTAGAAGCTGCCTGAAGTGTTGATTAGTATTCTCATGGTAAATTCGCAAATTAATTTAAAGATAGATGTAAAGCAGTAAAAGCCCATTTTATAAAAGGAAGATAATTTCGAATCATTAAGGAGTTCAATTGAATAACATTAATTAATTTTACTTAATGTTTATTTATTTATTTTAAATAAAATATTTAATGTGTGGAACTAACCTTAATCAAAGGAAGAATAAAAATGTGAAAGCATGTCGAGCACTCTAATATCGAAATATAATAAGAAATTAAAGCTAACTGTAAACAATAAGTAAATTAAATGTTTCTTTAAAATTGATTTCTATTCTACTTATATAATTTACATTACGTTGTGCTGTATAATTTGCATTACGTTGTACTGTATAATATGTATCAAAAATAGGATACAAAGAACCAAAAAGGAAAACAAAAGAACCAAAAAGAAATAAAATAAAAAAGTATGATTAAGTTAAAGAAGGCAGAAACCTTAGTAAAAAGAAGAAGTCTGTTGTCGTGTTCAGACAACTTGCAGCATTAGCATTTAATCCGAGCCATAGCACGTCTTCACTTCAGCTTGGAGAGAACTGAAACAATATTGATCTTCGATTATGGCGGCAGCCCTTTTCTCTTTCCTCTCATCCGATGAAGATGACGTCCTTCTTGCCGTCCTACTTTTCGGCTTCTTACTTTTTTTTCAGACTTCTTTTCTTTTTCACACTCAATTTATTCAAGGAAACATCTTAAAAACCAGGAGACTCTCATGCAAACTTATTACCCACTATTGTATATAAAATAAAATATAGTTAGACTCAAAAAATAAACAAATTTTTAGTTTTACATGAGTACATTTAATTCCTAATATATCTTAAATTCTAATGCTTTAGAAATATGTCTGGACTTTTCTCATACTCCAATTAATAATTTAAAAAATATATCATAATTCTGAAGGACGGCAATTAAGAGCAGAAAATTAATTTTAAAAAATTGTAAATTTACTTATACCTGAGAATATATTTAAAATCGATTATTATTTAGATATTTTATTTCAAAAAATTATTATCGAGCGCATTTTATAAAACTGTTAAAAGCTTTTCCAGTTTACGCTTTTAATGCTCCTACAAATCTTCTCGAAAATCGATTTTGCAAACTTTTTCTCAAGAAACATACGAAAATCGCCGATCAGCAGGACGAAAAAGCGAGAGAAAAGGGAGCAAAAAGAAGAAACAAGGAATTTCCTTTTCTCCCGCAAGCTCTCCCACCTCTTACATCCCGGGAAACGAGCACTCGATGCACATCGGGAAAAGTCGCTGGTTCCGAGGGTGCCATTAGTACCTTCCACGAAGCGCAGTACCTGAGTCAAGCGGCCCCGAACTCGCGCAAATGTCTCCCACCCATATGAGACCGCCGCCACCGCCGCCGCTGCTGCTGCTGCTGCTGGCGTTCAAAGGCAATCTATATATATATATATATATATACGTGTACATATATCTCCCACGTGTGTAGGAGAGCACAAGGAGCAACGCTTTACCTTGGAACCGGTCTGATTAACGTGCTCCTCTCTCTCTCACTCTCTTCCTCTCCCTCTCTCTCTCTCTCTCTCTCTCTCTCTCTCTCTCTCTCTCCCTTTCTCTCTCCCTCGGAGTCCTGGTCCTCGGGATATCTTTCGCCCACCCATTCCTTGCTCTGGGAGAAAATCGCGCTTGCGATTTCCGCTTTGCTCCCCTCGAAGCGGTTAGAGACTTATGTACATATCTATAGCTGGACGACTTAGGTGCTCATGTCAGAAGACGTTATCAGCCGAAAACTACGGCTCGCTCCCGGAAGCTCCCGACTGACCAAATTGTCCTATTGCGATAGAATCTAACAACTGGAGATTAAGGAAAATGCACTTTATTATGAGAGAAAGAGGTTTTTTATGTGAGCGGAATAACTTTCGCAGGAAAGTATTAAATGCATCTTCAAAATCAATTGAAGACATATCCTGAAAGGCGTAAAACTGGTTAGAAAACTTTAAATTCATTTCAAGTATAGAGACCTTTTTCTATAAATTATTCTATATAGGAAATATTATTTATTAGTGACAATTAGTAAATTTTACTTGCGTTACCGAAATCCTCTTCAGTTTTGATATCAGCTGCAAAAACGATTATGATTATACGATTTTTTAAAAATATATTATCTAGATCCTAAAAAATAGTGTTTTTCGTTAATAACTAAGGTTTCTCTAACGGAAAGCTCATCTCAATAAGCAGAATATTTTATATGAATGGCGTTCAAAGAATCGAGCAGACTTTCTAGTCAAATTTTGAAAAACCTAAATTATATTGCAATGTAAAAAAGTTGGTTAGATGAGGAAATATGCTTTTTTCTTAAAAAATGCATTTTTTGGCAGTTTTGCCAAAACGAAATCGTGGATGATTTAACACTCATCATAACAGCGCCCGCAATAAATTGCGCCAATTCATCAATTATTTCAAACGCCAATGGTTGATGTTAGTTCAAACACAACACTTTTCAATTTTCGGATTAGATTCTATCTTAAAACAATAATGGACTGTTATATGTATATAATTTTTTAATAAACCATTTATTTTCAGCCCGTTTCAATTTTACTTGAAGAAAAGAAACATTTCAAATTGAAATTGAATTTACATTTGTCAGTGAAAACTTTGTTACTTTAAATGAATGACTAAGCGTATAATAAATTTTCCTTACTAGAATAAAGCAAAAGAAATAAGAAAAAAGAACGCAGTAACTTGTAGTGTTAATTCGCATAATGGGATTTGCAAATGAATAAAATAAATGATGTAGAATCAAACACAGTTTCTAAATTAAGTGTAGTTTCATGATTAACGTGATTATATGTATAATCATTTCTATAGAAGTAAGAGGCACGATGAAATGTAACAAAAGGTAACAAGAGGATAAAGGATATTATTAATGTATAATTTTAAAAATTAATTTGAAAGCTTAGCATGCAGGAAATTGGAAATGACCAGCTTGATGAGATGATTATAAATTCTGTGTATTAATCTACGAATCTTCATCTATTGCATAGATATGCATTATATTATTACAGCTATTCACAAATGCAACTATTCCGTAAATGATCATTCGCAGAGGCTAATCCTTTCACATGATATATTACACAGAAATCCATTTATAGAATATATTGTAATAAAGCCATTCATAATAATCGAAGCGTATACATAGCCGAACGAACAAATTTAATTAATAAAGTTTAGCCTCCGTCAAAAAACCAAAACCACGTTAAATTTAAGCGCGAGCGTAAATTCCACAGCCAGAAATGTTTCCCAAACGTAACGCGAACAATCCGGCTGTTTAATTCAATCATAAATTCGAGCCAAACAACTTTTATTTCCTCGTGAATTGGGAATCAAATGAGAGGGAAAAAAAAGGGGGGTGCAGACGAGCAACTTCAGCCGTGAGGGCAATAAATATTGAAAAGGGAGGACGGGGGTTTTCATGCGACATAAGTTAAACGGCGAAGGTTCTTACATTCGGAAACGAATTGTCGCGGGAGAAAAGTACCCCGAGCGTAGGGAGGGAGGTGGGGATAAGGCACCCACACGAACACACGACGCGGGGACGAAGTTAGAATCATAAATCAGGAAACGGCTCGGTCAGTCTCGCCCGTACCTATATACCGGCCAATGTAAAAGGTGATTTATGTGGTCAATGTGTACTCTTGAAGTCCTCGCGGTCATTTCTCTCTCTCTCTCTTCCCCTTGCCCTGCGGTCGTGCAGTTGGGGAGAAGACTATGGGCGCCGCCTAAGTCCGAGAACCGTGTAATGACTATGACCGAGCTTTGATTAAAAAAAATTTCAGGATTCTTCCGAGCGGCCAACGAAGCACAGACAGCGTACGTGATAGCCGAGAAAGTGTTCGAGCTTAAATGAAGCTAGTCGAGTTTACGTGGCATTAAAAATATTGCTTTTTATAGACTTTCGTAACTTTAGAATTCGGGAACAAAGATAAACTCTTTCAGTGTTAAGAAGCTTATGCTAGTTTTCATTGTATTAATATTTCACTCTGTCAGAAATTTGAATAAAATCAAATCAAGCTTTAGTACAAGTCGTTAAAAAATAATAACCGTACAGGGCGCATCGCTCGAAGCGCTTCCATAAAATATTAAATTTTATCCGAAACAAAATCTTATTGGCAGCGATCGTACATAGGTATTTTGGCGAAACAAAATCTTCGCGGTTACGCCAATTAATAACGAAAAAACCTCGCGTTCTCATTTAAAGGAGACAATTCCGTCCACCGTCGACTTTCAATTAGCCAACGCTCGCGCCGCGCTTCTGGATAATTCAGATTAACTAGCTGCGGATGGCCGCGTGTACGCGTGTTCTGCGCCGGCGGTCGGCCAATTAGGCGGTCGAACGTTCGAAATTGCGAATAGATGCCGAACAAAGACCGTGTTTTAAGCCGGGACTTAATTTACAATGCCCTACGGATACTCTGCGGACCAACGAATATACCAGTAACACGTCCTGGGCGCAAAATCTAACTCGTAAGCGTGAATAATTTGGTCAAAATTTTGATTGCAAAGAAGAAGAATGAAAATCCGCATTACTTCCGATTCTACACGGTTCTGATAGCAACAGATGTGACGGTCATTTTATTAGGGAAGAATTTAATAAAATAATAATCCTTTTGCATTAAAAAAGTCTATTAAGTGAACGTTATTATTAATAGACTGTAGCTTTAACTGGTGTAATAAGTTAATTGAAATGTATTAATCATTAAATTTTTGTAAAATATTAAACTATGTTTTTAGTTATTAAATTAATTAAATTAATTTTTGTAATTATTAAAATATTTTTGCAGCGAACACGAGATGAAAAATAAAGCATCGTTTGTACATGTTATTCCTCGCAGTGATTTCCGAGTAATATGCTAATTTGAGAAACAATACCGAAAACTTTGCCCTGGCTAAAGGCTGAGTTAAAGTACCGCCGCTTATTGTTTCTTGGGAGGTCTAAGGAAACTGCTGATCGAGAAAGCAATTAGGATACGCTTACAACTTTTTTCAAGTTCACTTTACCCCCCGCCGAACCTGGATTAACTTTCCTTCGATTCTTACAAGGTTCGACGTGAAAAGTTTGTTTGACTTTTTACAATGAAGAAATTCATTATAATTTAAAAGCTTTTCCGCTGTGCTTTGATATGGAAAAATTTCAATTTTCCAAAAGGCCAAAGTTGTAGAGTTAATGCCCTGCTATCATTATTCAAAAGAAAGCTTTTATGAAGTAATATTACTTTTGATTGCGTCGTAATTCGAAGGAAAATTTCATGCCGAAGATGGGACATTTCATTGAAAAAAGTTTCTTAAACAGTTCTCCAAAAAATGTTTGCAATCTTTAGCTATAATATTTAGCAAATTTCATTACTTCTCAAAAAGCGCCCTCTGTAAAACTAAAAAGCAGATACGCCCAGAAAAATAAGAATAAATTGAGCGACAAATAAAAAGTAGGATTCTTACGTAAAGCCAACGACGCCGCCACTGATTGCCTTTTCGAATTAACTATAGTGTACCACCACGCACGACGTGAAAAAAACAAATTTGTTTGGCGCCCCGGCAAATTTCAAGCGGCAAAAAAGGATAGGATAAAACGAGGAAAAAAGACATCCCGTGACGAAGTCCGTCGCAATATCGCCCAACAAAGGCCAATAAATAAAGGACAACTCCGCCGCGGAATTAAAACACATATATCACGGCGCCTATGTATATGCACGACGCCATGCGCGGCTGCATCACCGGGCAAACTTTCCAAATAAAAACTAATCTGTTCTCGATGGGGGGATTGGAAAATCATTTTGCTCGCGAAAACCTAAACGACCTACGATGCAAGAAGTTCTATTGATTGTTTCGCATCTGAGCGATTTAACGAATGCGAAAATGATTGTATTTATCTCCCGTTGGACTAATTTTTTGATGAAATGCTCAACTTTCAGTTTGCATTGTACAGTTTCGAGAAGGTTTGCGTATTGTTAGTTGTGTGACGAACTGAGCTTACAATTCGTGAAACAACATTTGCAATATTTTGTTTAAGATTCTAACGATTTTAAGCACTTCAAGTTGCAGGAAATGCGATTTGTGCTGTTTCTAAAGAAAGTCTTACTGCGGAGTAAGTTGCTCTGAAGTTTCAGTCTAATAATACCCGTTAATAAGAATTTATGAATGTAACTCGCAAGCAAAAACTTGAAGAACTGTTAAGATTAAATTAACTTATTAAGATTGAAAAATTTAAATGATGTACGTCAAATTCTATTCTTTAAAAAAAACTTTTTTAATGCAGTATTCATTCCATATAAATATAGAAATTGCGGTTTTCAATAAGTACACATTTTAATCCAATTAGCAAAAGTAATATAAAGCAATTAAAATCAGAGAAAGCAAAGCAAACGCAAAACCGACGTTTTTTCATCGAAAATCAAGCCGGCATTATACCGTAATATCATTTAATTAACAAAGCGCTGAATGGCTGTCAGCGCCGCTCGGTGACGGCGGCAAAAGGTGAGCGCCGAGCTCCTCCCCCCCGTCGAGTCCTTGTCGATGAAATTTTGAAGCAAATTTGTTATATCGGCGTTATATCGGCGAGTCTGTTTGGGCACGAGATTAATTAACGCTTTAATTATCGCCGAGCGACAAACAGCCGATGTCGTTCCGATCGCACAATTTCGCTAAAGCGAGCTCTGCAGCTCGCGCGAATGAAGACAATGAGAACTCGCGCCGTCTACTTACCTGCCTCGTGTGTGTGTGTGTGTGTGTGTGAGCGGCCGCGATATGAGTATGCGAATGTCCCAATTCCATTAAATGCTCCGGAAGTTCCGTAATTATGAAAATAAATTGAACTCCTAGAAACGAAATATGAAATTTATAATCCCGGCGCTTTATTAGTGCTTGAAAACTTGGCGTTGGGAGTTCAATTAATTTTCTAGCTTATCATTATTGGTATCAGGAACGGTGGAATCGATAATTTTTGCTCCTTAATCTAGATACGAGCTATTTCGAGTTGCGCGTTTAAATTTTTTTTTTTTTTTAAGTTAACGAATGAATAAGTTTTTAGAGCAAACAACAGAAATAATAAAATCTAAGCAATTTTGTTAAAATAGATCAGCTGCATCAGTCAAAAAGTTCACTAAATCAATTTCTGACTCAACTAGACTTCAACAAAATCTGAAAAAAGCTCTCGAACTATTATAGAAATAAATCGTAAACAAATTCGCGCCAGAAACCCATCTCAGAAAATGCTCCCTAATTGCTCGCTGATTACCAAAACTCGAAAATCCTCCAGCCCAACTTTGACAAATAAGAATCCAAAGGCAAGCGAGGCGCTCGAACATCCGTGAGACGCGCGAACCGCGAACGGGTACGAGAGGCTCGCGATGGAGGGTGCAAATCGAGGAGCTCGCCGGGCTCTCGAACACGCGCATGCACATCTGAAGAGATCCGAGGGAGAGAGGAGCAGAGAGGGATCGAGAGCGGGCGAAAGTACGAGAGAGAGAGCGAGAGACGAGGCGCGTAAGAAGCGCCGTTTTCACGGCGCATAGTTCGGAGCCCAACTAATTAACGAACAATTAAAATCGATTTCACGCGGCGGCGAGCCGAAGTTATTCGCGGGAGCGAGCTGCGAGGAGCGTCGATATTAAACGCGCTCTCCCGTCGATTAGTCGCGCGAGCGCGGCGAAATTCATAGCCGAGCGCTCCTCGGCGATGTGTGTCACGCGGCGAATGGGGAGCCTTTTCTCTCTCGCCCGCTTGCCGATTTCTTTTTGTCGCGCGTATGAAGCTGCACAAAGCTGCCGTCGACGGGATCGTCATTTTTTTTTGGACGGATAAATTGCATAATTAGCTCGAAGACTTTAATTAGAGTTCGGTTAGGCGGGCGAGAGCCGCGGAATAATTTAAACTAATTGAGACGACGCGGAGGGAACGCGGGGGGAGGCGAAAATTTAATGGAAATTTGAATAAAGCCGGATATTTTCGTTTAAAAACGAGAAATTTGGTTTAAGCTCGCGCAAGGTGCGACTGCAGAAAGTTTTGAGCAAACGCGAAATATTAAGGCAGAGTGCGTTTTATGCTTTGTGCGGTCTGGAAATTATGAGCAAATGTGAAACAAATCTAACGACTCTTCGTGTGCAATTAAAGTAAACTTAAAAGTACGTTTGCTTTATGTGATTTTAAACATACGTTCCGCGTGGCGTTTGTTTGCAAAGGTTAATCCGATTCGAAAGTTTGTTTCTTGACGACGAAAACACCTCGCTTTAAGCGAGAAACATTTGTAAATGTCTAGTTGTATACAATTTGAAATTTTTATAATTTAATTTAACATTTTCACTTAGCAACTTTTGCACCGCAAAGCTTGTACAATTATAATGTCATTTTAATTAAAATATCAAATAAATAAGTAAAGTCGAGCATTAGAAGGGCGAAAAGCAGCGAAGTGGCACACAACCCGTATACGTAAAACGTGAACCAACCGAAAGATTTTCGCGAATATAAAAGGCAAAAGCAAAACCACCCGGGAGCAGCAAGGCGAAATTTCTCGTCTCGGCGACAATCTGCAGCCACGAGAAGTTATTCTCGCGCCGTACACGTCGTTTGTTCCGGCGCCTTTTTTGCGACATATTTTAGCCATCTTGAACTAACGATCCTGCCGCGAATATTCACGATAATGTTTATCGATGCGTGTGCCTGGGCAGACTGGTATACAAAGGTAAAATCGCTTTTTTGTATATATAAAGCGGAATTCGTTATTATACAGTAGGAAATATTGGAAATGTTCTTTTGGTCGTAAGTAAAATGGATTATTGAGAGAAACTTGTTGGAGCTATAAGATCAAAATAATAAACGATTCAGTTGTGTAATACCTGAGATTGTAGTATTTCAATAGGAAGTCGGTCATTTTCAAATATTTTTGAGCTATGTAAGAAACTTGCAAATTAGATTCGTATTCACTGGAGTGTAAACTGGATAAAAAATTGCAATCAGCTACATGAAGCTATGCATCTTTTCTTATGACAGATGCAATAAATAATTATAAGCAGTGCCGCGAATGTAAAGTAATGTGAATTTAATAACAAACCTCAAACAAGTTCTTACATTGTACCTTTCTCTCCTTTTTTTCCGGATAAACTCAGTGTGCTCGCAGTATATTTCTTCAAATTACAAGTTGCAAAAGTCAGACAGCATTATGGAGAAAGGATAGACAATAAAAGAATTTTTACTCGACTCGTTTTGGAATATTTCTAAAGCAAGAAACATTTCGAACCTTTCCAAGTTCTTACTGCTAAATATTTTCCGTTGTTTGAAACATTTTTCCTCAAACTAATTTAACGTATATTTATATATTTTACAAAGACCGAGAAAATCTATTTGCGATAAAGCGAAATATGTGCCAGCATTTAACGATCCTATAAAACGCGCCGTCTCCTCGCTAAACTTATCTTCGTTTTTGAATTTATTCCATCTACATTATAAAGAGTCATTTATTCAAACGATTCCCCGATAAAAGAAAGGGGCGCATTCGATCCTGATCTACTAAATTACACTTTCCCCGAGACTCGGCTCCGGCAGTATAAAAATATAAACAAAATCTTTTTACGCGCGCAATTCCCCGGAGCACTTAGAGGAGAGAGAGAAAGAGCGGCAGGGTGACGGCGGCATTAGCTCACTCGGCTCTCTCTCGCGGCGGCTGTTATTATTAATGATGTTTTTAGTGTCTTCGGTAATAAATTTGCAAAACACTCCCGAGAAAACTCGAGTCATCTACTTTAATCGCTCGCGACTCTCGCTCTCTCTCTCTCTCGGTCCTTTTGCCGGTGGGGGTTGTAGCGATGAAAAAAACGCATTAAACTCCCTCGAATGCCTTTTATATCGGCTTATACGACAGATATCTCGAATGCCTTGGGGTGGCGTTTCGAGTTACACGGAAAAGAGCTTATCCCCCTTCGAGAATGAAGATCGTATAACCGTGTGCCGGGGATATATGCAACTATACGCGGCGAGAGACCGGCCGGGGGTGTGTATATATTGTGCATCGAGCGACGCGACGTCTGTCTTTTAGCCTTCATCCGATACTAAGTATAAATTATGATAGAGAGCGCGCACAAAGCAAGTGGAGCATGACGTCGCGGTTTATTCGCGTCCTTTTATCGCTCGCTCCACGACCGCTCCGCAAGCACCTTTGACAGAGATAAGTCGGGTAATTGTGAATAATGATACGAGCGAGCTGCTCGACGACGAATACCAGCCTGCTAACTGAAAAGGGGACAAATTTTATTGACAATTCTGATGAATATCAATTTTTTAAGGGACTTCTTTAGAGTACAATTATGCCGTTATCTATTTAAGCAAGCATTATCGCGTTGGCACGACGACACGTACAGAGAACCTTTTCCTACACCTTGTAAGTAATTGTTTTGGTCTATAGTTGCTTTATAGCAGCCTGTTAATTGTTACCGGGAGCTTTGTTAACTCTATCGAAATAATTTTCTTTACTTTATGTATGAAGAGAATACTCTATATTTATTTGAAAAAATATCCAATTAACCTGTTTACATTTTCACCCCGAGGATCGTAAAAACTTGTCCTACAAAAATTCCGCGAAAAGCACTTGACCAGATTTTCAAGCGAAGCTTGTTAAATCTCACGCAGCGACTCTCAAAAGTCAATGCACCAAAAAAGCCCTTTAAATCTCTTTACGACCGTCAGCGGGGCGCGGGACAAATCAGCGTGTGTCGGATTTATTTTCCGACGGGTCAACAAATGCCCTTTACCCGCCGCGGCGCGGGAAAGGTAGGTGGGAAAGGAATACGTTAATAATCCTTGGGGGCGCATCCCTTGTTCGTGGCGCGGCATTGTCGCGCGGTCGTGTTGGCCTGCTATTAGTCCTGGAGACTCCATTAATTATCTAACGCCGTGAAACAGCGGCGGCTGCTGCTGCCGCTGCCGGGCGAAAGAGCAGCAGCGGCGGCAGCAACCTGCTGAAACGCTCCCCGTGAAATACATCCAGGTACACGTATTTAGGCTTTTCCGATGATTAAGCTACCCCCGGGGTCCTATTTGCCCCTGCTTAGTGTACTTTCTTGCAGCGCACTGCAAAGAGACGTTGATGTCCCATCGTAAAGAAATAAAATTGGAAATAATTTACTTTATAAATGGCTATTACTTTTATTTGGTGCAGAATGACTGTTACTATTTTTTGTTTTGTTGACTTTTTCATCGACTGTTATTGAATGTTTGACTTCTTATATCTTCGAAGTTTGTAGTTGATTGAAACAAAAATATTTCTATTAAAAACTACAGGTTTGGCCACGAACCGCAATAGTATTTAGCAATGCGCTTCATTGCATAATTCATTAAAGTCCAAAATAAAGAAAGTATTTCGAGAAAAACTTGCTAAAAAAACGTCGACTCTATTTAGGGAAAAATAACAAGAAAAGTAATTAATTAAAATTTGCGAGTCAAAAAAGAGGAAGAAAGAAAAGCGGAAAGGAAAGAAAAAGCGGGACAAAGACAGAAGGGGCCAAAGTAACGCGTAACTGTGTACAAGGATGCTTCGTTTGTTTAATTATGCGATACCCGGCATTGCAAGTCCAAGGCAGGCATTGCACTGACACCGCGCCATGATTAATAATGGGGCTCTGGGCGAAAACTTCTGAATCAGAATTCGCCGAGAGGACGATTTCCACGGCCTGATAAAACGAGCTGGCAAAGCTCTGCTCTGCGCCACGGCGTGGAGTACTTTGATAACGAAGCCGGTGGGAAATTAGTGTTTTGTTTCGGTATTCCGGATTAGTCCGTTGTATTTAATTAAGGAAGTTAAGCAACGAACTGCTGATTGATTGCTCCATTATCGTCCTCGTTGAAATTTCAATGCTGCGCGTTTTTTTCTTCTTCTAGGCAATTTTTTAATTGATGGACTGATTTTTGGGGAATTTTCTTTTTGGTTGTGTCTGCAGCTTATTTGCGCTATTCATTTAACGAAAATTTACAAATTTGCTAACGACTTTAGTCTTTCACTGATTGTTAATTTAAATATTTTGAAGTTAAAATATCAATTTTTTGTAGACTTTAATTATATCTGAAAAAGTAACTGAAAAGAGATTGGAAAGATATTTTTGATTGCAAATTGACGAAGAAATTTTAATAAATTTTTAGTTAACTGCTTTTTGCTCTCTGAGCTTTTCAATAGTTCAATAAAAGGACTTCAATCGATATAATTTTCACTTAAAAATCAACATTACCGTAAGTGCAATCAACTTTGATTGGCAGTAAACGAAATTGGAAATTCGCCCTTTCTTAAATGAAAATTCACTTTTTTTCTTGTTTAATTAAGCTAATACTACAATTTCTCGTTATTTATCCCGATATAAAAGACCCATCTTTGACTCTTACTATGTAAAGTATGTTGAAAATACTCAGTAAATAGTCAGCCAATACAAGATATATTCAATTTTCAATTTAAAAGAAATTTCTGTTTTTATGGAAACTGAGAGTATGAGGTATTTGATTCCCATCCTCAGACGATGCCCAAAAGAACTTTTAAACAAATCGCAGTCGCGGACAAAAAGCAGCGGTCCGTACCTACTCGACGACGGCTTGATACGAATATAACGCCTCGGCTCTCCAAAGTGTTCCTTAATGGCCCTCAATATATTTCATGGATTTTTCCTCTCCAGGTATTTAATTCATCGACCCTTTGTCCTCCAGGGCTCGTCTGGCTCCTTCTCCCGTTGCGGGCCGCTTCTTCTTCCCTCGGCCATTAGAATGCAAGTAGGATCACATCGTAATCATTTATTATCTCGTTAAAGTTAAGAGGTCGTTGTTCTGCCCGGGCCGACGGCGCGTTCGCTCGAATTCAAATGCTTAGCGCTCGCGCGAATATCTATACGCGCCGCCTGATATCGCTCGGCGCGATCGAATGCAGCGCGCCGAGGAGCCGCGCGCGCGCTAAATAAGCGTTAAATGATCTGCGACGATTAAAGTCCTTCGGCTGCGAGAGTTAAAAGCTTCTCGCTTTTTCTGATTTTCCCTTCCTCCCCCCGGTCCGTACATTTTCTTTGCGAAGCCTCGCGCGCTTTAGCGGACTGAAACGCTCTCGTGGATGCGATAAAAGTTATCTCCGGCGGGAAAAAGGAAATTTTCTTTAGGAGCCTAAGCGCGCGCTTATCGCCCGAGCTGAGATTACCATTTATATCCCCGTAAATTATTTTTTACGACCAACTAATGTCTTAATTAGTTATTAATGGGCAGAAATTGAAAGATTTTTTTAGCCGATAGGCAAATTCAGTCGCTCAAAACTTTTATTATACCGGTAGATTTTAAATAGCGTTTTAATTAACGCAAATATAAATGTTTTTTTTTTACGGTTTAAACTTTTTCATTCTTTTGTACTCTTGAAACAGGAAAATACTTCAAAGTTAAAATTGATGATGTTTATTTGCTTTAATAATAAAACACGAGAGCCAATCTAAAAAAAACAAAAGCAGGAGTATATAAAAACATATTTCGAAATTTCCGACTATTCAGGCTTTAAAGCAGAAAAGCAGATAAATAGAGCTAAAATTGTGGAGCTTGCGCCCTAATACTCGAACTCGGGTCTTGCGGCGATCATAAAGATGGTCCAATTGTAGGGGAGGCTTGCACTCCACGAAGTTATTAAACGCTTTAGTACGATCTTCCCAGAAGCCCTCGCGCGAAACGGCGTCCTTTGCAATATAATAACCTTCCCCCTCTCCCGTCCCACCCCCTCATTCCCGTTCCTCCACTTCCGGCTCTTTTCCTCGCTCTTCATTTTTTTCGACGTCACCTCTCGGACCCTATCCGACTTATATCTCGTTACGAGAGCCGCCTCGATATAACTAGTAGCAGCCCCGGCGCAGTCGAAAAAAAAAGAAGAGCGGAGGAAGGGACGGGGATTCGTCGATTTATCGCCGGCAGTTTGTTTTCCATCCGATGGATGAAAGGAGCCCGCCCCTCGAGTCGCGTCCCTTGAGTATACAATTTCGTATACGGCGGGACAAATAAGTATTTTCGTAACTTACTGCGCAGCTCGTGTAAATAAGTATTCTATAAACCTGGAATCTCGGTTTTTATTTCGTGACTTTTATGGAGCATTACTACCTTGTAAAATGTGCCTAAGGAGTAGAGCTTTAGAAAATCGAGTATTTAGAGGATGGGCATACTTTCTTATTGGATTTTTTCTATTAAATTTTAAGTATTGAATTTTTTATAAAATAAAAATAATTAATTTGAATACAAATATGTTCTGAAATCTGCACTTGTATATTTATCTTTATTTTCATCAATTCTTTTAATTATAAGTAATAATTTCCTCACAATCAAAAGACTCCAATAATTCTATAGCAAATTATCGAAAGCATGAAAAAAGTAGTTTTAAATTAAATCTTATAGGTAAAATTGCAATAAATCGGTGTATAATAACGCAAATAAATTAGTACTTTCATTGCTTCTCACCTTTTTCCTTTTCCCTCCTCAAGTTCAAGCTGAAAATATAGTGGTAAGAGCGCAGCTGGGCAAATATACCTCTACTCTCACTTGTCGCAGACGCGTTGGAAATGAAAAATTGCCTTGTTTACGAGGATTCACTTTCCTCTCTCGGTCCCCCTTTCGTCTAAAGCCTCTTCGCGCTTTTCTTTTTCCTCCCTATTATTGATATTTGACGCGTTTAATATTTGATCTCGCGAGCGTCCTCTCTCGAATTCAAGAAGCGGATCTGCTAAATCTCGGAAAAGCGATCGAGACAGACGTAAAAGACGCGAAAACACTCTCATGGGTTGTTACCCGATGAACTTTCGGCATAACTTAGAACTTGTCTCAAAAATGCCTTTCCCGCGAGAGAGCGACTGCAAAAAGTTCGGGGCGCCGGGTACCCCACTACGTGACAAGAAATCGCATTTCCACCTTCGCCTCCCTTTTTATTACGTGCGAGGCTTCCGTTATACGGAGAGAGAGAGAGAGAGAGAGAGAGAGGTGCGCGGAGGATTGCCTCTTCCGAAGGTTTTTGATGCAAGGAACTTTTAGCTTTCTAACCCGAATAATAACTATCTACGGAGGTAAGAAAAAAAATTTGGTTTTTTAATAATTCATGCCAGTCGAGACTTTCGTTTATTTAAAGTAAGATTAAAAACGATTTACTGTATGCGGATCGATCCTTTCTTTTTTACGCCATTTGCAATGTTGTTAAAGTGCGTAAAAAGCGTAAAAAGCATTCAATCCTTAAAGATATTTGATATATTTTTTGCACAGTTCTTGGTAATGATAATCTTAGAAGTTCTTCGGAAATAAAAGAATATAGGTTTTCTTTAGAGGGCCCGGATTTCAGCTTCAACAAATATAATTTTTAGTGATACCTCATCAAAAATCAGGTAAAAAATTGAAAAATTGTTCTAATTAGAGCGCACAATATATGTCCTTACCTGACTATAATTAAAAATAGATAAATCCAAATAATATATTAATACCCTAGACGGAAGGTACAATTTTGACTACTATATGATTCAGTCCCGTTTTTTAAAAATTAACAAATAATAGATTTTTCTATTTTATATTTTAATAACCTTTTCCTAATACTTTCAGCTTGCTTACTATCTTTTAAATTTAGGTCACGCTGTAAAAAGAACTATTTATATTATTTTCGATAAAGGGGATACGACTAGCGCGCGAAGTAATGCTGTACAAGAGTTTACCGACTGCGAGTATAAACCGAAAGGTGGAAAGAGAAATTCAATGGATACAGATGGAGCCGCTTGTTGTGTATTTAAATTCTCACTTTTCCTATATCGACTTTTATTTATTAGATTTCGCGTTCGATGAATAATTTGCTTAATTAATTGATTATTGAATACTTTTTTGATTTTTTTGAGTCAATACACCTAATTGCGTCTATAAGTTTTTATTACTTCTTATTTGTTTAGTTAACATGTTCGATCAAACGAACTTTATATTTACATAATAATGACAAATGAATTTAATTAATTCTGAATGAAGTCAATTGAAGTAGAAGGTATTCTTATTATGCACTTTGATTGAAATTATTTCAATAACGTGGAACGTGAATTAACACATACACGTATATGCTTCAGCTAAAATTAAATCGTTCTATATAAATAATATTAAAATACGTTAGATTAAAAAATTGGTGACCGATTTATTTCAGAAGCGAGCATTTATTTATTTGCAATTCTATATCTTTAATTAAATCAAGCAGTCATTTTATTTATACAGATGAATTATACATATTCATGATATTTTTAACGAGTATTTTAAGCCTTGCGATTGCATTGTTAATATCTGCAAAATACTGTGAGTTTCATGCGTAAATTTTACCTTATATTATGCCAATATTTCAAAGCTCGACGAAATTTACTGAGTCGTCGAAAAAGTTCGGAGCATTGTTCGATCGCTTACGTCAATTCACTTCACACCGAATTATTTACACGACACCGACATTTGACGTATCTATCACAAGAACAACAGATCAAGTCTTCAACGTAAAGCAATAAAAAACTATTGTCAGTCGGAGTAAAGCCTTTGCATTTGCTCTAACGATTCTACAATTGGCATTCTCATTGGATTATTGAGGACGAACGACATTTTTTATTTGATAAAGTATACATAGAAATTTCTTTATTCGAAGACTTTAAGCTTTAAACTAATTTATGTGAATATCTTTTTAACAAAAATAAAATGTAAATAGTGCTTTTACTTCCATTTACAAATATATATTTATGTATAACATTTCAGTGATTTACTATGTACATTTGTTGCAAAATAATATGAAAATAAATACTCCATTCCACTTTTATTTTGTTTAAAACACTGCTTAATTAAAATGATTGAAATTGAAATTATAATTACCGAAACTTACCTCTAATTTATGTATATTTCTCGATAAAATAAATTGTAATACGATAACATAAACATATTATCCAGTTTAATACTCATAACTAGTTATTTATCTACCGTATTTTAATTATTGAAATATTAATACAAACATGGCGAGATTATTTCGTTACCATAAATAATATTCAATATGAAGCGAGTCAATAAAATGGAAGTTCATAAAACATTAATAAAAGGCTTGCACTTTTAAACTTCATGCAAATTGTTCCTAACAATTCAGAATTTTGCACCAGTCGCACTAAAGTATCGTTATGTACAGTATCATTAATGTCATATATTCCACATTTATACTCAATATTCTCCACTTTTCCGCTGATTATCACACATTCAATATTTCAAAACGGTGTATTTGCACGCGCGGAAAGCTTGCCGGCTAATGCCGCTCATTATTAAAGAAGAATTAAGCCGAATGTTCACGCCGGAACGATATTGGATTAAAGCGTAGGCGTTACTTTACCAGAGCGAGAGAGAGAGAGAAAGAGAGCAAGGTGAAGTGGCATAGTATGTCCTGCGGTCGTAGGTCACTCTCGCCTAAGCTGCATAATCCGTCGCTTAAGCCAACCGGTTGAAAGTGCCGCCGCCGGGCAGTCAATCATTTTCGGTCCGAGCCCGAGCTCCGCGCCGCGATTCGAGAGCGCAGTTATTCGCGCGTATAGCGCTCGGTCGCGCTTTCCCGAATTTTACTTTATTCGACGCGATTTTTCAAAGATTCAATTTGACCGGAATTCCTTCCGCGCGTTTTCGCCGAATTTATATCCGCCGTCGAATTGAATGCGCGCACCTCCGAATTCTATATTACTCGGGTGTTATTAATATTTCATAATGAAGGTCGAAGGATTATTGCTTTCTTCTATTTGATAGTAGGGCGATTCGAAAAAACTTTATTGTTCTTCATTCCGATGCTTTCGGTTGGAAGGGATCCGTCAAAAAGATCGAATAATTTATATACCTGCAGAGTTTTATTATAATATTTTTAATAAACGCTTGTACATTTTTAGCAGTTAATTATGAACGTGGAGACAAAATATATATTCTTCCGCGGTATTATATTAATAACAAATTTCCTGTTGGAAGTTTTCACCATTATTTCATCAGTATTTGACTAATTTTTTCAAAATTGGCTTAATATTTTACCAAAAATCCTGTTAAAAAAAGAAATGATGTAATAAAATTAATTTAAAATAAGTTGTTCTATTTTCACACTATTTCTATTTTTTAGTATAACTATTGTTTGGATGATTGTCAGACAGAATCATCTTTTTGTATTTTATAACTGAAACTTGAGCTTTCCTTTTTTTAAGAACTTCTAAATTCATTTTTGAGCTTTCCTTTTTTTAAACTTCCAAATTCATTTTTTCAACTGGTTTACTTAAATATTTTTCCATCTCAAATAACCGTCTATAATATTAAGCTAGAATATTCCTTGGTGATCTTAAAATACTACTTATTTTTTGTAAATAGAATTCAAAACTAAAAGCACTTGTTTCATTTAAATTTCAACCAGTATTCTTGATATCATCATTAAGATGAATTAAATTGTGTGTATTTAAAGAAACAAATGGCTTGTTGTATAAAGCAGGAGCATTATCCACAAATCTGTTCAATGATTTTTCTGCTTTTTCAACATGATCACTTGCATTTACGATAATAATCTTAAAGAAATTACTAATAACATTAGGTGATCATAAATATTATCTAGTAGAATCTTTTTAAAAACAATAGGTGTAGCATATAACAAAAAGAATTTATATTCCACTGCTTTATATTTTGAACACTCAGATATTGGTTTCAGCTTTCTAGAAAATTTATCCGGAACGTCTTCCAATAATCCAGTTGTTCTTTGCTGCAATTGATTTTTTTGTTCAGAACTTAACTTCACTTTATTCACAGATGGTGACAATAAAAAATCTAAAATCCTTTTTGTGCAGCCAGGAAACAATAAATGCATCGGGTCCAATATAAACTGTCCTACCATATTAATGTTTAGTTTTATTATAATTTAATTTCGAATATTATTTAACTTCGAATTAGTTATTATTCAAGTTTTAAAAACAAAAATCAATAAAAATTTTAAATTGTATTCAAATCTTGATTTTAAATGTCAGCTATTCATCGCGCATTCAAATCCAAAAAAATCATTAACCTTTCAATTCAGGTAGTCACAAAAAAGCCCCTCGACCCTAATGAATCGACAGAAACTCCCTCCGCGCCTCGAGTGCGTGTCTTTCTCCCCAGGCGTTGGTGCAGATACTCACCCCCGTCGAAAAAAGCCCGATTGATCCTTGATGCGCGAAATGAATGCTTGATAAATCGTCCCACGCGCCTGCGTGGGTCATTCACTTCGGACTCGAGCGCGCGCAAGAAAGCCGTGAATCATCGTTTAGACTCCATTAACCGGTGGCGGTGGTCGGTCCGGCTTTCGAAAACGCGTTCGCTTGCTCCTTGATAAATTGAAGCGCCGCGTCAAGACGTTTCTTCCTCTCTCTTTCTCTGTGCTTGCGCGTGCAAGAAGCGCGCCGCGGAGAGAGAAGAAGAGGGAGAGAGAGAGAGACACGATCCGGGGCTTTTATTTATGCAGCTTTTATACCAAGATATATTGTCTCTCGACAGCGTCAACCGTTGAGTTCTCCGCGCGAGCGCGACGCGCGCAATTTATTTTCCCCCGTAGTGTCGTAAGAATATTCGCCTCGCGAAACTGCCGCGCGACGTGCGATCAACGCTGTTATTCGCCGTGTGTAAATAATACAGGGCTGTTTTTAGGGGAGAACCTAATTCGGAGGCAAAAGGTCGGATTAAAGCTTTTAAAAGACTCTGTTGATTTATTGCAGAGCAGCGAATCTGTGACTACATTACTGTTGCGTAAACAGGAGTAATATTTGCACAGATTATAAATATATTTTAGTATTTTAAGGATTATTTTTTGCAGATAACTTTTGGTCAAAATTTTAAATTGAGAGAAGAGGCAGATTGGTCAACAAAGAATATCGTTATTAATAAATCGATTTCGAAACGAAATAATATTATAAAAAAATGCGTAAACACAGTACTCGCTGGCGCATAAAATAAACGCGCAAAAGAGCCACTACAGATATTGAGTACGCGGTCACGCAAAGCGGCCTTGCATGCGGTCGTCCCCCCGTCGACGGCCCAAGGAAAAGGACGAGGGAGAATTGGGTCGGATCTTTGGCTGAGACGCAGGTAATGCATACTAGGTACGCGGGACGTAAAGTTTAATCCAATGAATTAATTATAAACTACACCCGACATCCTCGACCCCCGTCCGTGGACTCGAGAGCCCCCGGTAATTACCATGAATATGAACTACGCGCCTTTTCCGTCCTCTCGCCTTCGAGCACTCTCCCGACCTTTCTTCGACTATCGAATTTTCTCCTTTCTCGGGATTTTTGCTTCATTGTCGGAGAGTTTTTAGTTCGGCCTGTTAGATGCTTTTTTTTCACGTTACGAATATCTGCGGTAAGACGAATTGATTTCGTTAGATCAATATTTTGTAAAATAATGGCCGCTACACTTTGAACGCTCGTGTATTTAACTGCTTCATTCTCCTTAATTTCCGATTGTTATCCAACTTAAGATAGACTCTTTGCAGTTCAAAGAATGTTGAACGGTATTCATACATATTCATTTCCCTCTTGAGGTTTGTACAAGACAGAAGGTTTCCTTTCTTTCTTTACCTGAAAAATCTGATAACTTTACGTTTCATCGCCAGAAATTTCACTCGTCAGATTCGTGTACCCACATAACGCACGTAATTCAAGAATTTATTTCCTTACGATAAAAATTGTGTAGCATTTAATTGCTGCAAAATCTATAATTTTCAAAATTAATCATCCACCCTTGCTTCTGCGAGTAATGAATGAAATGCAGGCCATTCAAAATTATGGATATCTTACAGACCTTAACAGATGGCGGCTGAATTCCTTGACTATGCGCGCCCGAACGGATACATCCGTACGTTACGGTACATTAGCTCCTGAGCATCCATACGCATGACATTAGGTGTGCTTGCACTGCGGGTGCACATTGTTTAGTACGATCAGCGAAACCACTCGAAATAGTAGTTCTCTATTAGGAGCGTCTTAGGCAGCAGTGGGTGGAAAGATAATTCCATTCAATTATTCGACTCGATCACGCTGATTTTGAAGTTTTTTTCAGAAATGTTCAGTATAAAATTGTATATTATTACGTTTGAAAAAAAGTTGCTTAATTAATTTAAGTTGACACCATAAAATCTTATCACTTATCAATGCATTCCTTAATAAAGAGGTGATCAATAAAAAAATCTTTTCTTAACCAATTTTTTTTTTCTTTTTTTGAGAATTCGATAATCAACCGACTGACTGACCTAATTTTCCGCATTATTTCCCATCGATTTCCTCAGTCACTCCTCGATTCCGCTTAACTTTTAATGAACATCTAAAATCAGCATCGCGAGCAGAAGCCCCTCCAAACTCAGACTCGTTTCCTTCAGCAAAGGTATATATATCCGTGCTCGGGAGCGTTTCAATTCTAACTGGGGTATCGCGGAATAAACCCGGGGCTAGCCCGATGCAGTTAAACGAAACGGTTATCGGCGTCTGTGCATTGCATGTTAGAAACGTTAAGCGGTTACATAATTGCGCGCCCGGACAGCGTCGGCTTGGCTCGATGGCTTCATACGTATGTGTAATTGCGTCCTTCCTCTCTCGCCTCGCCGCCGCCGCCGCCGGGGGACGCCGCGCGCCGCTTTTCCGCTGCGTGTGCAGCCGTTCGTGATAAATCCGCTAATCCGCTCTGGCGACTTCCAGTTTCCCGGACAGCACAGCGCGCTGGCCATGCGCTTGATTCGAATTTTCGCGCGCGCTGCGCATTTTCAATGCTCTCTCCCTCTCTCGCGCGCGCGCGCTTTCGTTGAAGAAAGCTATGGAGTATACCTTTTTCGCTAACTTTATGGGATTATACCGCTACGGGGTTTCCAAAACGTAAACTCTGGCGCCTTTTTCTATAGTCTGTTTGGTGAAATGTGATTAGGAGATTTTCTGCATTCTGCGCGAGTAAATAAGTAAACTATTCCGCGTTTGATCGCTTTGAAATTGTCATTGGTGATATTCATTTTTACTTTAGTTTTAATCAAATTAATTTTTAAGGCATGACCTGAAAAACGTGCGAAATATCCAAAGCGTGAAATTCTTCAAAAAAATCCTACATAGCGTACTAGTAGAAATTTATATATTTTTGAAAAGTTATAAACACATAGTTTTAATCATCCAATATACTGACCAATTTTAAAAACTTAACATCTAATTTTAAGTAAAATAACAAATAAATTGAGTTCTTTCGTTCAAATTATCGTTAAGGTTAATATACCTAGACATTATTTACGATACCTATTTAAACTTAATCATTTTATAGAATAAGTACTTTTTTGAGTTCCCAGTCTTCCACGATCTTCCTTGTATAAATAATAGTAGTTTTCAACACGGATGTGGAAGTTGAATATTTATCTTGTAAGACTTCTTTCGCCCAAGCGAAGCGCGGGTGGAAAGTCTCACGAAGTAAATAATCAACTTAAACATTGGTATCGGACTTTATTTTATACCCCGAGGGCCGAAAAATCATGTTAAAGTCGTGATTTTGAAGTTGGAGTGGTATAAAATATTTTTATATTACGAAGAATAAGACATCAAATGATTCTATTAAAAAAAAAGCGGAATAGAATGCAATTTTAATCCAACTAAAGTTTTCAGTCCACAATTCGTTTTATTGCCCAAACTCGGAAATGGATGCAGTCGAAAAAGTCCAACATTGCATTTAAATGAAGTGGACTCATCTCTCCCTTTCAGCCTGCCCATCCCATCCGTAGCAATGTCAATTCAGCTCTTGATAGTTTTTGATTAGTCGATAGGCAGAAGTTTAATGTTGCCCGTCACGCACCCACACGCGCACTTTGCCCCTCCGCCCACTTGTTTAATTTTCGACAGCGGAGCCGCCATCGCAATGCACACTCACGCATCACACCTTTTCGATTCTTTTGTTCCAGCGCTCTCGGCCGACCGCTAGTAAACATCAAGTGAAAAATCACGTACGCAAGAGAGAGGGAGCGAGAGGAAAAGCTGAAAAATATTTCGGACGGGCCGAAAAAGAGAGGAGCCCGAGAGACGAAAATATTGCCAAGGTGTCAGGCGTTTCCGCGCCGGCATAACTCGGATGTCAAGCTCTTCTGTATCTGCTCTTTTGAGCTCCTGACGCTTTCGCTCGACTAATCCTTGGCCGCGTGTTGCGCGCAATATGACGAATATGTAATGCACGTCGTTATTCAGGCTTACGCGCTAACTTGACGTGCCGGCGGTCGGTGTTGCTTTCGTAAGTACGCCTGGGCTTGCTTACGCTGGCGTTTACGCGGCGGCGGTTTTTGTTTTTAGCGGGAGAATTAATCAAGGATTCATTGTTGCGGGACGAGTTTCGTCGGTGAAGGTATTATAAAACTTTTTTTCTTTAAACTTCAATGGGGCTGTAAAAACAAGTAAAAATAAGTTTACATAGAAATTATTGGTTTACTATAGTAATCTAATTTTTATAACATACTTTTAAAAGTTGTTAAAACTAAACTAGACTGTTTTACGGTTTGAGGCAAGAGAAATTGTTGGATTTTTTTATTAAAAAATAATCTAAAAGCGTATAGTTCATTTTCAGCAATCTTAAAATTTTTACAAATAAAATTAAAAAATGCTGTATGCAAAACTATAAATATGAAACAAAAAAGGATTGTTATGAGAATGACTTATAAGTTCAGACTTCTTACGAAATATTTTTATTTTCTGGAAACTATTCGTTACTGCTGTCAAACCCACGTTGATTTAAAACCAAAAAAATTTATCATTTTTTTTTATTTGATAAATACGGATTTTTTAAATAAATTTTTATAACTAGTTTTTAGTTTTGACATAATTAAAGAAACTTTAAAAAACATTTAATTACGATTAAGTTTTCATTTATGTAGCACTTCTCCCTAATTTTAAGCATTCTCCCGCAGAATACTCTTGAATGTTCTACATAACATCCCTTGTGTATGCTTTTTGATCTTTTAGGGTCACGCATCTGCATGCAACCCTTAAATATTAGTGGTCTGTCAGAGCATTTATGTTAAGTAATTTCAAGAATATTTTCACGTAGTATAACAAATAAACTTAAATTTATACATTGTTATTAAGACTTTAAAAACATTTTATACTTCTTATTATAACAAAGTAGATTGCAGTTTTTAACAAATATCAGACGTGCCGTGTATTTCAAAAATTAATTTGATTAATATTAAAAACGTGTACTTTAATTTTTAATTCGTAATAGAACTGTTTATTTTCTACAAAAAAAGTTCTGTCGTTTTTTAAGTAAAAAAATAAATATACTTCAACAAACAACCATCAAAATACGTCTCCTGAAACCTAATTAAATTACATCATTCCCAAAGATAAACCGTAGCGCGTTAACAATAGCATAAAGCACTGCACTGCTTTGAAATCGCAGCGAGTACGTTTCCCGCACTGAAAAATGCATAGGCAACAATTTAATTAAAGTTATTGCCCTCCGGATTCGCCGGCAAAGATAAGTATGCAAATGGGGCAAGAGCATAGGTCCCAAGAGCGCGAACAGTCCCATTCCTCCCGTTCTACGTACGTCGCGGATTTCGCGATCATAATCTCCACTTTCCTGCCGGCAGCTCTCTGTCTCTCTGTCTCTCTCCTCGGCCCTCTCGGCGTTAATTTCGCGTTCGCGCGCCGACCGACATCATTGCCATGGATCTGAGCGCTCGCACGTATATATACGCGCTCGTTACTGGGGGGCGCGACCTTGTTAGTGTTATTGTCATTACCGTTATTATCATTGCCCATTGAGTTCATTACGACTGTCGAATATTCAGGCGCACCCGGAGCCACAAAGTTCACATATCGATCCCTCCCTGATTCGGCCAGTCTTCATTAGCCGGCTGCGTGACGCCGGACTCGCTATCTATCTTGTTCTCTCGGTTATATATACCGATACATCATTCGAGTTCGTATGATGCCGTTGCAAGTTTAAGTTGCAATTGATTTACAGGACGGGCGCTTTTATTGTTAGCTTGTATACTCAAAAATTAAATTTAAGAACGGCTTGCTGAAGCTGCTCAAACTCACTGTTCGGTTGATCCGTAAAATGAGTGTGGGATCCAATGTTTTTTAACTTCTTTACTGATTTCTAATAAAAAATTAATTGGCAAAACAGGTGCAAATGCAAATTAATCTTACTAGAATAAATTTGTGATCGACTCACCCAAACTAATTGCTTTTCCAATGTAATTACAGAAGTATTTGTTATTTATAAAATTAATTTATTATTCAGTTTGATGTTTTAATTAAATTATTATTTCAATAAGAAATTTTTGTAGCTTCGTATATAGACATCATATCCATTTATTAAATGAACTCTGTTCCAATAATATCAAAGCCATTTCCTTTCCAATATCATTTTATTAATCTCAATGAATACCAATCATGTAATATACATAGTTGATTAAATTATTATCAACAAATTAATTTTCAAACAAGAGTCAATCATAAAGCAAACTATTTACGAAGACATTTTTCTAAATTTTTTCAAAAAAATCTACTACAAGTTGTAAAACTGTGAAAATTCTCTCTCCTATACTACTAGCAATATACGTCACTTCCCTTCCGACAAATATTCCGCAAACCCTAGAAACTGCACCGTTCGAAAGATCCTCGATATGAAAATATGTTCATCTATTTGTATTGTTCCCTTTTTGTTCGGCCGTTCGAGCGACTTTTTTCTGTCCCTTATTTCATCGCTCCTCCTTTCTCTCCCTCCTCTGCGGGGAGGCGGAATCCTTCGTATCATGTGGACGCGCGCGTGACCGGGTTAGCAACTTCTATATTCAAGTCGAATGATCCAAGCTGGCCGGAGCCTGAATTTCATATGGGACTGAATTTAATTTTAGTCGCGTGGACCGGCCGTGTCACGTTTTTCCAGGCATAAACCTGACTGTTTTCTCTCCTGAACGGACGCCGCTTCTTTTAATCAACAAAGCACATAAAATTTTCAGGAAAAGTAATTACTGTCCCTTGAGATTACGTAAAATACAAAGTTAATGAAATTGCGAGAAAAACTTATTCCGTTATGGAATATAAACGTTCCTCCTTCTCTGATTACCATAAAGCGCTAAAGATGCAGCATTAAATTTTTCAATTATGAGATTCTCCCTCTTTAATTAATGGAGCAAATTATATTATTCAAATTATAAAAGCTGTTAAGAGCACGTTTTTATCGCTAATGATTATGCATCATATGCAGTGATTATCAACACCTTCTTCTTCGTCTAATTTTGCGTATTTTCCATAAATTTAATTTCTGATTTAAGAAAAGTTCACAGATTATTGAGCGCTATTAACATTTTAAAATACATTGTATTAACTAATTTATATTAACATTAAAATATTTCTAAGCGCTTTTAAAAACAAAGATAATATTTCATCGAAATTCAAAATTTAAGAAAGTTTGAGAAGTATATTTTTACATTTTTGGCGCACAAAAACAAAAGCTATTCATTAAAAATTTATTATTTATATGCAAAGTAGAAGTCACCCCCACGAAATTCTTTTTCCAAATTTAATTACACGTGAAAAATGTCAGCCTAAAAAAATTCAATAATTACTGCAAAAACAAAGTAAAACAAACCACTCGTCACGGGACTTTTATCTCGCCGAGCCGACATCTCATTACAGCCCAAAAAAGCGTAGGCAAAGGCCCGTATGCTCAAATTTACATAGCAGCTGACAAAAAACGACGTCTGATGAGTGTGCTCGCGTACCTGTATGTGTGGAGAGAGAGAGAGCAGCCAGCGGCGGCAGCGAGAACGAGACACAGAGAGGCCGAAAGAGAAGGCAGAGACGCGCCTGGCTTGATATATGTGTGCGCTAAATACCGTCTTCGTACGTTCGATGGAACGTCATTCGAAATTAGTGTTTGCCCTGCAGCTGAATCGGCATGCCTGGGAGCACGGAAGGGGAAAAGGCTTTGAGGATCCAGAGATCCAAGAATTCGTGTTTATTTAGCTCGGCTCAAAGAAGGACGGGAGACATTGCATATGCCATTGATATATTCTATATTAGTACAAGTCATCATGCGCTTCAATTAATTCGAATCGGGTAAATTTTTTGATGCCATTTTAACCAATATTTCGGACTTTCGTTGTTTTAAAACGAGAGAAGTATATTTTCAAGAATCATTATACCGAATCAGTTTTTATTCGTTAATTAATTTAATACTTCAGATTTTTGTTATTTTAAAATGTGGATAATATCTGCAAGAGCCAATAATGTTTTTATTCGCGAATTAATATAAAATATTTAACAAATTCTAAAAGAAGAAAAATAAATGTTTCGATATTCCAAGTATTTTTTGCATTCAACGAAACAGCAGCGCTCAAAATCATATTCCAAAGCAATTTATTGCTCTTGTTGATTCTTTTTCGCCCCATTCGCCGCGAAACACTAATACGCATCGTACATAAACCGGAAAAGCGTTTTAAAAAAGCCGTAAATTCGGTTAGCCCGAAAATCCAATGCCTTGATACCATTACTTCCCCGCGAGTTCGCGGCGAATGTTTTCTCTCCAAAGTTTTACCGGATATACATATAGAAGAGCGCCGTCTAGAATCGAAATCAGAAGCTCCGAAGCTCGCCTGAAGGATATTCGTCCGTGCGACTTGCGGATAGGTCTGGGGACATAGGCCCGCCTATGCACACCGGATGCTCGCACAAATATTCTCGCTCGGTCGGTGTTTAGTTTTGTCAGCTCGGTCAATAGGGGCCGGCCCCGGCCATTGTGTGGGCTCGCGCACACCGAGTCGGGGAGGACATGCCGGTCGACGTCATAACATTCCCGGCCGTCCCTTTGCAGGGCCCCGCCTTCGGTTATATACACAAAATGCATCGAATTTCTCGCCTCTCGGCCTTACGCCGGGCTCTATCTCGCTCTTTCGGCGAGTCTCTCGCTCAAACTGCAGCGCAATTCGGCCGGGGGGAGGCCGAAGGGCGCCGCGAAGTTTTGCGAGACGGAAGACATTGCGACTATGTCTCGCTGATGGCGGGTCACTTCTCCAAACTGCATAGATTGCGGTAGTTTCGCGATGCTTGCGTGGTTGCAAGATTGTCGCTTGGCTCGTAATTAAGCTTCTGAATTATTTTTAGCTTGGCGATTCGTTGCAAACAGATTTTTTGAATTGGTAAGCTGCGTTTAAAGGTACGTTTACATATTTAAAAGAATTATTTTGATAATTTGAATGTTAAATTTTATGCGTCAATAACGTTTGCAGGAATTTTCATTGCATCTCGCACGTGATTTCTCCATGTACTTGAATTTCAAATTTTTTCCGCAAATTTAAATTCTGAACATTTTCAAGTGACTCGATCTAATAATTCTAGTGTAAAATAGACATTCTAGGTATTAGAACAAATTTTGTATCGAGTAGAATAATATTAATATTAGAATTTCAAGGTATAATTTAATTATTATAGCTTTTATTTCTCGAAAACTAATTACATTATTCGTTAAGAGGATAAAATAGTTTTGAATGCATAATGCATAAACAATGAAACTTTACTGCGTTTACATTAATATTAATATTATTGTTTTGAGAGATAAGTAACCATTATTAACAGAACGTGTTTATTGAATAATGCGATTTCATCCACTCAGAAACTTTGAACGCCGAACGAGGTAGTTGAAAAGTTACAGCTACTTTACATTTATTCCCCGAGCTTAAAAATTGTAAAGCCCGCTCTCTCGGCAGAAATTCCGGATCTCGCGAACGATTCGCTTTTAAAATAAAAACGGGGCCTCCATCTCGGATGAAGAACGAATGTGCGGGGGGGGGGGGGGGGGGGATGGGCATCGGAGAAAACGGATGTTCGAACGCTACCTTCAGGCTCGTCTGGCAGACAGCAGCGGCCGAGGCAAAAGCGGGAGAGAAAGAGAATAACGACGTTATAGCGGCCGCTCGTATACACGCACGTATGCCGCCCAGAGAAATGTTTCGCTTCACACCAAATAAAGCAGGAACAAGAGGGAAAAGGCCAAGAGTGAGAGAGGGAAGCGAGTATTGCATAGCGAAGTATAAATTATTTCGTCGAGATTTATCGTGCAGCGGGGATTATACCGCGCTTGCCGCGCGGGGCTTCAGAATTACATCGCAGCGGCGCCGTGCTACGTGGCACTTCCTTTCGAATTCCGCGTTCTTTATGACGAGCTTTCCATGTATCCGACGCATCTTCGGAATGCTGGCGAATCTCTTTCTTCCGCATTTCTCTTGGCTTTTTTTTCCTCGGGCGCGAGCGGCCCCCGCGGTGCATTTGTGATTTTACAGTTTCGCGCCGGGGGTTTATAATATTTGCATCCTACTTCGCGGAAGCGCTTACCCTGTACGCGGGTGTACGGTGCATCGTCTTCTTCTCATTCATTTGCGAAGTGGAAAAATTTCCGCGACAGAGAAGCGACGTGATTTTTTTTTCTTGTCGCGTGAATTCGTTACGAGTCGATTTACCTGCTTGGATGATGGACCTGGCAGTTTTGTCATGCGACAACTTTAACACGTATACATATAGTTACAAGAAAGATAATCATGATGAGATTTGTTATTAAAAATTGCAGTTTACTTATTATAATACAGCTACCGAACATTCAGTGATACAGTCAGAGTATAGTCAGCCGAAAATTTGACCAGATTTTAAAAAATTAAAACGACATATTGTTTTAACAATCTTTTTTTACACAATTAAGTCTTAATTAAAATAAAGCACAAAAAGATAAATTCAATTCCCTTCCAACAGCCCTATATATAAACTAATCAATTTTTCAGTAAAGAGGTGAAAGCAACAAATATTAACTCTAATTGATATTCTCACATCTCCTCTCCGATCCGGCCGTTGGCATTTAAAGAAACCAACACCTTCCACCTCCACAGCTCGATCCCACTTTCTGCGCTTCTCATCGTCCGCGGTGAAGAGGCGGCTGAAGGAGCCGCGCTTGAACCTCCGAAGCCCCTCGGAAGCGCTCGTCGCAGGACTCTTGGCATCCACGACACGTCGCTCGTCAAGCGAGATATGCCATGCCGCGGGGGGTGTATATACGCCCGCGCGAGTCGTCAACGTCGTCGGGGGTAAAGAGCTCACCGTCACCGACTCCTGCATTGTGCCGCCTCTCTGGATATTCGCGAGCCCGTTAAGTGTCTCTTGGAAGATGTGCCAAAGGGATCTTTCCGATGGGAAGGGGAAAGAAAGGGGGAGATAACGACGGTGCGGACAGCTTTGAGGCGATCATTTTTCGTCGGATTTCTGTATTGTCGTACTAGACTAAGGTGCAGCGAAGCTGGTCCTATTTTCTAGTTGCTGTGATTATCGTAGAACAAAGGTAAGGGGTTGCCGTTGCATGGAATCGTCTTCTCTTAATGATGTCGTAGATTAGAGGTCTGTTACTTTATGTTGGTGCAGAATTTTTTATGAAAAGAATAATATAATTTTTTTAAGAGTTAAATTTGTTTGCTTTAATTAAATAAAGAAATTAAGTAACCCTAGCTATTTTATATTTATTATATCGAGATTATTTTATTACATAGTTTTTCTAAAATAAAACGAAAAAATTTTAAATATTTCATCATTATCTTTTTCTTTTATACAAAATATTAATTTTCGAGATCTTTATGTCTATCTTATTCTAATAAATGGATGAAAGCTGAAATCAACTCTGGTACTAACAGTAATTTGACGATTCAAAGGCGAGCGGAATTCCAAGAAAGTACTAACCACGACAGAGGGTATTTTTAAAGGAAGATCACTGTCACCACTGTCTCGGGTGTGAAGTATCCGGGCAAATTAAATCACCGCCACCGAGTGCGCTTCCGCTCCTTCTCTGTCTTCTTAAAACTCCTGAACCAGCAGTTTCCGGCTCCGTACTTGCGTAAGTTTGGAAATAGTGAGAGTGACAGAGCAGCTTGCATGCGTGTTCGAGGGGAAGGAGACCGCAGGAGATGGAAAGAGGAGAAAAAGAGAGAGAGAGAGAGAGAGCCAGGCGAAGCTTTAAGGAAACGCGGCATTCGCAGGTAAGGCAGCAAATTACGAAAGTTGGGAGAAACGCCGAAGTTCTCTGTGCGAGCAGCGCAAAGCTCTACCCTCTGCCGTTGCGTTGTGCGCGACGGAACGACAGAAATTCGTTCCATCTCTTCTTCTGCAGGAGCGAGAGCGTCTTTTGGCGCACATATAGCGCGCACCTATACGCAAGATCAAAAGCGAGACGCGTTTCCTCTCTCTCCCTCTTTCCTCGACTTTATCTGTATTTCCGGTCTGTTTGACTGCGCCCCTCCTTACCTTGCTTTCTTATTTTTCTGCTCTTTTCCCTTTCGTTTCGTTTTATTTTGATCGCGGGATGAGACCGAGTAATTTAAACGTTTTGCGCACGACGTACTTTTTTTCCTTTTTGTTTTTAAGCGAAAAATACTGAATGAAAACTAGTCGAGTATTTGCGATGAAGTAGAAAAAGTTTTGAAACTGTACATTATACGTACAAAGACACTTAATTTATAACGATGTGAGAAGAACCGCATAATTTCAAAGTTTATCTTTGCAGGTTTTAAATTATATTCAACTATTTATCTGGTTTATGAAAGAGTCCTATTCATGGTTTTTAAACACGTTTTTTCCAATGCATTACTAATATCAATTCCAAGACGGATAAGTAAACATTAATTCTCTTTCTACAATTTGTTGCAGTAATAGAACTTATAATTTTAATTTTACAGAAACATTTAATAGCAAGCAACCACTCAATGTGCACGATACGAAATACAAACATTAATATTGCTCAGGGATAATCAAAAGAAGTCCAATTCTCGTAAAGAGACTTCTCCTTTTCCGAAACGGGAAGATGCATTGAAAAAGCGAGAAGTGCCTTAACACTTTATCGAAGTAATAAAAAGTTGGAAAGAGCTATGTAAATGAAATGTATGTTGAACCGCAAGTCGTTCTCGTTCGATTTTGTAGATTTTTCTTAGCCCAGTGTACTATTTGAAAAATAAAAAGAAGTAACAAACTTTGATAGACTCAATTTTGATTCTATACCGAAGATGTCAAAAGTTCTTTCATCGACTTATACTAAAATTCAAAATTAAAAATATTTCGTACCCTACAAAGTATCAAGAGGCTTGGGGAGCGCCCCCATATAACTCATGTGACGGACGGCGGCGACTGCGACCTTATATTCATCTAAATTTCTATCTAAATTGTTTTTGAAACACGGCTATTTAATTTATAGCTTATTCTAATAATAATGGACAATTTAGTGACGTAAACTTCGTCTAAGACTGCTTATAAATAAAATAAAAAAGTTTCATATCAATCGATAAACCCATTAACCAGATATTTTAATTTAAAATTTTGAACCGCCGATTTCAGATTAAGATTTTCTTCAACATTCAATATGATAAATTTTTGAATTTTGAATTTGTGAAGTTAGAATTTTTAATGAAATTTCATAAAATAAATAACGTTTGATTTTTTGAGTTTTCTGCTTTATTATACGAAATTTGCTATGGAATGCGAAGTATGTGACGTTTAATGACTAATAGTAATCAGCCGTTAGAATTCAACGACAGTGAGAATACATACCTTAATGTTACGGCACATACACAGTATACCGACAGCTACTGTTTGTTTACTTTTCTCCTTAGCTGATACATATTTCTATTTGCTTATAAGGCGAATGTCCCAATTTCTACTCACTTAAGAGAACGAAATGTCCCATTTTCTACTCATTTTATTTTATTTTTTATTATTTTTTTTTAATCTAACAATACTTTTAACTTATTCAATATTTGCGGCAAGATATAAATAATTTTAATAACTTTTTTTCGAAATATTTATCTATACATATTATTTATAAATAGATAGAAGTGAGTAGAAATTGGGACGTTTACCTTATATAGAATGTATATTTTCCGCTGAAGCTTTTGTATTTAAAAACCTGTTTATTTAATTCATTAGTTATTCTAGCAAGTAATGTGAAACTAGTTTTTAAATTCTCTAATCAAAACTTTAAAATTGCGTCTCAATTCTCTAGTATTATTTATCAACAGCAATTTAGCAATGAATGAATCTACTACCGACGTAACATTTACCAGGTGCTTCGCAATATGGGATCACATTTACACCTGATTCACATTTATATGCACTGCTAATAACATTGTTGAATCTTGCGACACACAAACACGAGCTAATGTAAATTGTATCGCGAAATTGTGCGTAGCTATTACGGCCAGAACCGAAGTCATTGTGCTAAAAAGCCCTACCGCTATCAATAAATACTAAAGATTCCACGCGCGGACGCCCCGGAGTTGTTGAAGATCATTATGGGCGCGCTGACGTCGTCGGTTCTCAAAATTGCGGAGAATATGAAAATGCTATCACCATCTTTGGGTCTCGATGTCCTGGAGGGTACTGGCGTGCAGCCGATTCTACTTGTCATCAATCTTGTAGGGCTCGTGGACGTGTTGCTGCCGTTACCGATTCTTGATCTTGCACCGTGTGATCGCGCGTTGCCGCTGTCTCCGGATTTACGTGTCGCAGTGTGCTAGAAGACTCTAACGCTTTTTGTGTCAGGATTGCGTGCTGGGGCAAGCTGTAGTGTTGCTACTCGTTGCGGGATCCCAGCGAGCAATGACGTGCTGTCGTTGCTGACTCGTTGCCATGATGTCCGATGTCTAAGTGCGTGGACTCCTCGCTGCTGCTGGGAGTCGGAATAATTGCGACCAAGCACATGCCACAACTGCCATACGTTGGTCCTTTCAGTTGAATCTTTCAACTGCTTTCGTAGTCATCAGTTTTCCAATGATAAATAATATGCACTGAAGTTAGAAATCCATTTGAAAGATAATGCCACTCAAAGAAATGTCGGTAATCATTAAATAATTATTTATAATTATAATTATTCAGTTTTAATTATAAATGCAAATATTCACTGCTGAAATTTCAACTATAAATTTATTTTCTTAAGGTTAAAATGTAAAACTTAACCGCAATCATAAAAATTTAATAAAAATCAAATGAGTAACAGACCTCGAAAAAATAGTTAAGAACCAGATAAAGAAAGAAGTCACAAGAAACTATAAAATGCAAATTCAAACTTATTTTGATACTCTTTCTCATTTATAAATAGAACAATCTCTCCGCAACTCTTGATTCCTCAACAGCCCTCATTGCATCAAAAAGGCACTTCCTGAAAATGATAACGCAGAAGACAGCTAATCAGCAGACGCACATATGATTCCTTGTTCTCCGTGAAAATCCGGATCGCTCTTCGTCCCGGGTTTCGGCACCAAAAATGTTCCCGATCGAATCGGGAAATCACGCGAGAAAAAAGGAAGTACTTTTTTACTTTTTAAATTTCTTTATTTATTTAACCCTTTGACGCCCAAATTATGATATCGTCATTTTCGGGACCTAAAAATTTTTTTCCGAACATGGAATTTTTAAATTAAGACAATTTTGCAAAAAAAATTTTTTGAGTTTTTTTTGTTTTTCTCAATTGTTTTAAATATTTTACTATTGAAATTTACATTAAACTTAACTTAACCATAAAGGTTATAATATCCATAAATTTATTTTACTTTATTATACATTTTTATTCTTATAATATGAGATAAAAACTTTTTTCAAATGTTACATGAGAGTAATGCAGGGCGCCAAAGGGTTAAGGAATAAATGAGTAGGCCAGAAATCAAAAATTAAACAAATAAAATGTACACCCATCAGCTACGAAACCGGGGGAAATTATGGATTAATAATAAACAATAAATTAAACAAATACACTGTGCAATCCTTAATCACATTTCCCGGGGGAAAGCATTATTAATAAATAAATAATTAAACAAATACACTGATCACCCCTCAACCGCGTAACGCAGTGAAAAACATTATTAATAAACAAATAATTAAACAATAAACTGTATACCCCTAAACCACGTAACCCGAGAAAGAGAATTCAAAACAAACAATAAATTAATCAAATACACATAACACCCAACAACCACGTACAGTGGAAAAAACATTAATTTATAATAAACTGTACACCCCTCAATCACGTAACCCGGGGAAATTATTCATTAGTAGTGTGTATTCGTTTAATTTATTGTTTATTTTTAATCAATACTTTTCCCCACTTTACGTGGTAAAGACGTACACAGTTAATTCTTTAATTATTTGTTTATTATTAATATTTTCCCCCGGGTTACGTGGTTGTGGGTTGTACAGTTTATTTGCTTAATTATTTGTTTATTAATAATGCTTTCTCCCGGGTTATGTGGTTGAGGATTGCACAGTGTATTTGTTTAATTTATTGTTTATTATTAATTAATAATTTACCCGGGTTACGTAGTTGAGGGTCCCTACTGAAAATGGGTGCGTCGCTTTTCGCGTCGCTTCTCACGTCGCTTATGCCGTCTCTTTTTGCGTCGCTTTTTCGAGAGAAAAGAGACGTCACAAGTTACGCAATAAGTGACGCAACAAGTGACGCAACTAATGAAAAAAAA